>OY747715.1:39540238-39707738 GCA_963556495.2 Valencia hispanica | reverse complement strand
TTTGAACTAAACTGAACAAAGAATTTAAGGAATATTGTCAAGAAGAAGATGAGACACCAGAGCCAATGGTGCATGCATTCATACTACGCTGGATTGATGCATTAATTCATGCAAAAACACGAAAAACCAAGTATTGAGTGTGTATACTGTACATTACATTGAATACTTTTCAGTAGGCCTATATATCTGTGTGCACAAATACACAAATACACACGACTAATAGTGAACTATTTTTTAACAAATAAATACCTTAGTAATTCCTGGCACTTTATCATAGAAGTCATATGTTTTCAGTTTATGTTGAGGGTTACTGTTGGCTGATTTTAATTGAGGTTCACAATATTACTGATAAATGTTTCAAAAGGAAATATTTTTCTTGGCCAATAGTTGCCGTTTGGGTCAAATATTAACATGATCTTGCGACGTGTCACAGCCACGTTGTTGTCTAAAAGAAAAGTCAGGAGATCGTGCAGTTCCAGGAGATATATTTTTTGGCATTTTTATGTACTGTGTGAAAACGTATGTCATAATTTCACTTGCTTTAAATGTACCTAATCATTTCCAGTTGCCTTTTGTGGCAAATAAATAGTTTTGTTTTTTTTATTGGGTGTGTGGCAGACCATATTCAGGAAGTAGGAAGTGAATCAAGAGGCTGATATGAAGCCTGCAAAAAACTATTTGAATAGATTAGCAACACGAGTGTGTAGTTCAGACAGCAAATATCCATATAATATATTTCAACATTTAAAAGGTAGAAAACAGACTAAATGTTGCATGACATCAGGGAAACTTGTTGTAAACCAAAAAGGTTTTTGGTTTGAAGAATGTACAGTATATTCATGACACTTGAAAAAATATCTCCCTGTTTTTTGTTGCATCCAAGGCATCCTTTGAGTTAGTGATATTGCACTCATTGATGATTATGATAAAACTACAAAAAAAAATATGAATGAACTAATCATATAAAAACCCGCTGTGTTTTGCAGAAAAACACAAAAAGGAAGTGGATAATCGGGTGGAAGTCTGACTTCTGAACTCTCAAAATAAGATCAAAATCTGTATAAAAACTAAACTTTTTTTTCCTTTTATTTATTCACACGTGACAGCATGATAGGATCCTTCTATACGGATATATTCATGTGGGGAAGTTCAATATTGGCTTAAACTACAGTCCATCTCTGCCTTCCGGCCCGTTTTCTGCCTGCACCAACAAACTGGTACCTAACCCTGAGCGCCTCTTTTGTGTTTAGTCAGTCTGGATTCTCAAAAGTGAGTAAAGGCAACAGCTTTAAAACTAACCTCCTAATTTTGCTCAGTGGTTCTGCTTGAAGCTAGCAAATACAGAAAAAGAGAAACCTTTTTCACACGCAGGCTCGTACAGAGGCACTCATTTAACTACTTCTAACCAGACAAGGATCAAGCTCAGCTCTAATCAGTTAACTCATCTGTTACCTTCTTCTGCTCTTACAGATGTTTGTTGCAGACAAAGTGGAGGATTCAAGATGCACCCTGCATGAGTTCTCCATCACTGGTTCTACGTATGCCCCCGAGGGACAAATGTGAGTTACACTAGATGCAATACTGTTCAGAAATGGCCTGAACCCTGTCCCCTGTTTTGCATGTATAAGGACGCTTAATAACTACAGTTATTGTCTTGCACTAGAAGAGACTAGAGGCTCAGCTGTACTGTACCTACAGTCTATAAGATATAATTTCAGCTCTGTGGACACTTCTGGTTTGTCAGATTATTGTTTTTAATCTCAGTGAACATGTTTTGTTGTGGAGGTGTACACGTAGGTGGGTATCCATTAGACAGGAGAAGGATGTCAGCCGCTCATAGTGCGTGCATGTTGTTTATTCGACTGTTTAGTAGCGAGCGTGCCGCTCCATGTGAACCTGCCTGGTTTCGTAACGGCTCAGTGTGGGTTTCTGTGTGGGAGCTCTGCTAGCAACGGCTGCGGTCTCTACAGGGAAAGGGATCCACAGTCGCCATGCAGTCAGCGCTACTTGTTTCTGGCAACACGCTGCACCCACTCTCTGTTTACTACTGTACGGCCACCGTTTTCTCTAGTCAACACTGGAATGCTGACCAGCTGGAGGCCAAACCTACTCAGAAGTGTATGTGAAGTATCTGTTAGGTGTGTTTCCCCACCACTGACATGCATGGAACCGTTTACTTTTCTCCCAGACTTAAAGAAAACAGACCCGTCCAGTGTGGGGACTACGACGGTCTGCTGGAGTTGGCCACTGTCTGCTCCATGTGCAACGACTCCTCGCTGGACTACAATGAGGTCATTTACACACACGTGCACAATTATTTTAAGTTGCAAAATACAGAACTTTGCAAACTTTTTCACTTTTTTGACGTTACAACCACAAACTTTGATGTTATTCATTCCTGTGCTTCCCGACCCTGGTCCTCTGGGCACACTGCCCAGCTTGTTTTCGATAATCCCCTTCTTTAGCGCACCTGACTTCAGTTGATGGCTGATTAACAGCCTTTTGCCGAACTGTAATCATCTGAATCAGGTGTGTTAAAGCGGGGGAACATCTAAAGCATGCAGGGCCAGTGACCAAATGTCCAGACTAAATCCACAGATGATCTCCATCCAATCTGACTGAGGCTTAGCTATTTTACAATGAAGGGGCAACATTTTCCCTCTCTAGATGTGCAAAGCTGCTTAGAGACTTAACCCAAAAGACTTGCTGCTGTAGTTACAGATATTCTCAGCCATCCGTTATTTTCCTTCCACTTCACAATGATGAGATTGTTTTTGGTTGCAATAAGACAAAATGTGAACAAGTTTAAGAGGGTCTGAATTCTTTTTGAAAGTCTTTAGATTTATGTCTTACACATACAGTGTTGTGATCCGAGGATTCTCTTCTTTCAAGCTAATTTTACTCTCATGTATCATCTTCTCCCTGGTTTGGATTGTTTTTCTCACCTCTTTGTCAACGCCACGTTATCATGGTAACCATGCTGAGCAGAGAGGCCAGGGACAAAGCAGTTCTCATCTTCTGTGTATCCCCTCAAGATTTCAGTTTTCAGAAATAGCCTCTTTGCCACCCGTTTGGCTCGTTTCTGGAAGAGATTCATGCTTAACCATGTGTGAGAAGGACAGAGGAGGAGGAGGGAGCAGGAAGGGGGGTGGGAATGCTGGAGGGAAATGAGATTTTATTGCCATCTATGGCCGGTCACAGAAACAAATGATGTGTGCTGTTTACCATTAATGCCTCATCTCAGCATCTCCACGTTTCAGCTGGCAAAGCCAAAACACTTTGCATGCTGGACTCAAACTTTATGGTGGCCATATTTAAAATGGAGACGAGCTCAGACTGTGTTTGCTTTAGGGTCATCGTTGGGTAAATGTTCGAAGTCTTTTGTTGCCATATAGCACGGTGTAAGACTGTTTTCTGGGATTGTGGTAACATGCTCTGCTGAGTGTCCTAATGCAGGTCTGTTCTCTCACAGAGTAAAGGGGTCTACGAGAAAGTTGGGGAGGCCACAGAGACGGCGCTCACCACCTTGGTGGAGAAGATGAACGTCTTTAAGACTGACCTGTCGGGACTCGCCAAGGTGGAGCGGGCTGGTGCCTGCAACTCTGTAAGCGCACGATGATTTCTCTTTTTGTAGAACCTGCAGCATCTTTTCAGTTCTTTGGAGTTTCAGTTCCACTCTACTCTGAGCCTCAGTTCACTGAGGCGTGTAAGAATTCAGTCATGCATAATTCAGCATCTCATACGGGTTTGATGTCTGAACTAGTGACCTTAGTGTGTAAAAAAAAAAGAAAAAAAGATCATACTCTTTCCACAGTTTCAAGTCCTTTTTAATTAGATTATGCCAAACCAGAGTTTTCTCCAGCTGTTTTGAAGATGGCGTAATCCAGCATGGCCCCTCATCCATCTGTTTTTTTTCCACTGCCGATCAGCTGGCTGAAAAAAGTATTTACTGTTCTTTTTTCTTCTTTCACAAGAAACTCAAATTTGTTTGGGAATGTTTCCAATAGAAAAAAAAAAACATGGTGCTGAAATAAAGGAGTACCATCTATTCCTGGTATTAAGGAAACGGCAATCATGTTACATATATTTGTTCTACATTTTTGTGTAAATACAATAACTGTAAGAATACCAGTTCTACAGTATTAGTTACTTGCAGTGAAAATCAGCTGTAGGTCTGATTTCACGGTGGGCTTGCCTGAACATCCGCCCCAAGGAACTTGGTAACTGCCTGCATTATTTTCCTCATAAACTTTCAGATGTTAGATTCTAAAGTTTAAGGAACAGCCTAATACCGCATCCCAGTTTGGGTTTGTAGCTATAGTTGCTTCTCTAACCTCGTTGCTCTTGGATTTCCATCTTGACATTTCTTAAACGCATACCTGTATGCTCCAGACCAGTTAAAAACTAGGCGCTTACATACACTGAAAGAAATAATCACTGTCTGATTATTGATTACTGTCTCATCAGGAACCATAATTATTTTTTCTGTTTTAGGTCAGTTAGGATTACTAAAATAGAAGATTTATTTTGAGAATTAATACCTTAATGTCACTTGTATACATTGGTGTAACAGAGTCAGAACATGTGTAAGACTTTTTGGTAACACCTTTTCAGCTCTGGCTTCCGATTTTCTAGAGGACTGAGATCAGAGCTTTGTGAAGTCCACCCCAAAACATTGACTTTGTCCTCCTGATTCCACTCCAACTTATTTGGTGGTGAATTAGGATCAAGATCAATTTGCATCCAAGCTTTAACTTCCTGACTTATGTCAATTTTCCCTCATGATGTACTTTCCTCATGATGATGCCATCTATTTTGTAAAATGCACCAGTCCCTCCTTCAGCAAAACAACCCCACGACATGATACTGCACCTATCGTACTTCATAGCTGGGATGGTGTTCTAAGTTTTGCAAGTTTGTAATGTAATGTCAAGCACTTTCATTTCTGCTTCATCAAACCGCAGGACCCCTCTGTACCATTTCTGTAGAGGCTAAAATATTTTTCAGCATAAATCTGCAGGTAGAACATAGTAAAGCTTCTCATATTCTAGTGAAAATTTCCCTGGGTTTCACTGCAAACCATTACGTACGTTAAAGCTAGAATAGATGATTATCTTTATTGTGACAAAAAACCAAAACTATCATATGTCACTTCTGGTTTATTTTGCTTTAACGCTGCATGCTATGAGTGTGACCGTTACAAACAGGATGTTTCTCTATCTGTGTCCAATCATGTCTGTTGAAGTCCTTCCCTGTGCATATCTGGTTATCTCTCCTCTGTGTTCATTTTAATATCTCCAACTTTAGCTTGCTCCTACAGCAGCCTCAGCGTAAATATGCAAGTGAGGCTGAAATTAATCTGCATGGTATACCGAGCTCTGCCCAATCGAAGGGTGGCACAATGACTCAGTGTGCCCCCCACCTCTGCATATTTGTCTCAAATTATACTTCATGTTTAGGTACTGTTTAACCCTAGGAGAATGACTAAAGTCAGAAGGTCAGTTTTTTGGGGGGTTTTCTCACACAAAGACTTTGTAATGAAACAGTGTTGTCATTTGACACATGTTTGACTTCAGGGTGCGAGCCGGAGATGGTTTGCTCATGTCTTAGAACAAATCTCCCGTCAACCGCTTTTGTGCCGCAGTAGTTTAAATCCGTTTGGCACCAAACTAGATGTTGCAAAGTCTGTCACGTGGGATCTTTGATAACAGTCAAAGTCCTGGTGTGTGAATGATTAACAGACTGATGAGATGGTGTTGTGTTGGTGCTGGTGCGACGAGAGGCTTTTCATCCCCACTCCCAGTTTGCAACAGCTTCACTCCTGTGACAATAGAGGGCATTAAAGGCCCAGATGTTGTCCCCAGCGATAGACAGACGGCTACCGTGTTCCAACGAGACGAGTCCGCTACGTGACGTCGGCACAAGCCTTAGGAAAGTGTGTTTTTCCATTTGAAATCTCTAAACAAAGCTACAGGTGCTTGCCTCTATCGGTTTATTATTCCAAGCAATGTTTCTGCTGGATGTGCAGAGCCTGGAAACGGAGGGAAATCAGCCTGCATCAGGCTCAGTTCAAGTTCATCACCTGCTGTTATCTAGCTTGGACGGTGTGCTGTCCGTTATCCACTCAGGATTTTAACTAGAAGGACCCCTACTGGTAGAAAAAGGCATCACATTAATTGCAGAGCGAGGCCAAATGTGCGTTGCAAAAATCTTTACGATTATGCACTGTTTTGTGTTGGTCAATCACATAAAAACCCAATAAAACACGGTTGTGAGGAAAATAGTAGTCAGCATTATAGACTGCAGTTTAGTTGAGGTCTGACTGTAGTGTTTCCATGATTTCATCTCTCCTTTCTAATGATCCTCAGCTGTATCACCGCATCAAGTTGTTTCAACAGCAGCAGCCAGGCATGAAGACGGGGTGGTTGAGTGTCGCCTCTGATTGCCCATCCTTCAGCTGCCAGTAGCTCAGCCTGAGCTCTCAGACACCCACAAGCTGCTAACCTGACTGATCCTTATATCTACTCAGCTCAGCCTCTGCCTCTCGGTCTCTTTGTTCTTTGTCTTCTTTGTTTCACTTTTCTCCATCCTCTGTTTTACCCGTTAGGTAATCAGGCAACTGATGAAGAAGGAGTTCACTCTGGAGTTCTCCCGGGACCGCAAGTCCATGTCCGTCTACTGCACCCCTGTCAAAGCGGGCGCCCAGAGCAAGATGTTTGTGAAGGTATGGATGCATGTTACTCTCTGAGAGATCACTCTGCAGTGCATATGTTCTCAGACACGTTTTAGATTCTTCAAATTCTGCTTCAGACTTCAACAAAAAATTTATTTAAAGTCCATAGTTCTATTTAGTGCTGGAGTAAAATCGCATTTTCAGACAGGAAAGGCCTAAATAAAAGCATCATTGAGAGTGAAAGAGAAGAAACATTATTGAGTAGACCCATGGCTGGGGTCTCTTTAGAAAGAAAACACTCTGAAGTTCCCTCCAAATCAGTGAGAGTCTTAAGTGCTATTGTTACCAAGTAATATAATTTTACTCTGGAAAAGATTACATTTTATCTCCGCCTATTGATTTTCTAAAAATACATGCTTTAAAAGTGGCTTTAGAATTGAGTTATGAACTGAAGCACAGTGTGGGTCTGAAGGCCGAAGTATTACCTTTATCCACACCAAATGTGACAGTAACAAACCTAAAAATTAGTATTTTGCACGTTTGTCTAACTCAAGGTCAAGGGGTGGCAAAAGTGGTGGCAGAAGAAGTGCCCTCACCAGGGTGAATGCATAACACATCACTGTACCCCTCTGATAAAAAACAAAAAACTGTTGTGAATCATAATTGTCTCTTAAACAAAGCTCGGAAGTGTGTTTTGCCACTTTCCCAAAAGGATCTCTTACTGGTGTGTAATAACAGAACATCTGTGTTTCGATAAGTCCATTTACACTCATCATTTGCAAGTCCAGTGATAAAGCCCACCCCTCATTTGAGATATCTGCGTTTTACAGCATTCCATTTTCTATTCAACGCGTCAATCATCATAATTGATTGGTTCGAATTACATACGGAAGAATGACCAACTGTCTTTTCATTCATCAGCTATTGGTTAAAGATTTGCTACAGTAGAAGGGGCTAACTTGTCGTGGACTAACAATTTTATTGGAGGACTTAAATGGACCCATCTGGATGCTTATGTACTGCCGATAGCTTCCATTGTAACTTCGATTTCGCCATGTTAATTTTTATGGGGGGGGGGGGTTCTTTTTCCTCACAGGGTGCTCCTGAAAGCGTGATGGAGAGGTGTGACTACCTGCGTGTGGGAACAGCAAAGGTAGCCATGACGACAGCCCTGCGCGAGCAGCTGACGTGTAAGATCAGGGAGTGGGGGACGGGCAAGGACACCCTTCGCTGCCTCGCTCTGGCCACCCACGACACCCCACCGCGCAAGGAGGACATGGACCTGGAGAACTCCAGCAAGTTTGTAAAATATGAGGTAATGGAGGAGTTGAGCTCAGGGTCACATACATTTTCATGTTTCCGTCATCTACTTTAATCACAGTTGATCACATTCTTTTGTGTTTTTGGGAAAACTAAGCTATTTTACAGCTGCTGTTTGTTTCAGAGGGTTTTAGGCTAGCTGGTTTCCCTGCTAACAGGCCTTCTGGATCAGTTAGCTGTCTGGTCCTGGTTCTGCTGATCTTGGTGATCTCAGACGATGCCAGCTTTAACTTACCCTGACATTTTTCATGACTTGATAAGCATGAAAAAGAATAAAACACCCATCCTCATCTCTTTTCCCTCTTGCAGATGGGGCTGACATTCGTTGGCTGTGTGGGCATGCTGGACCCGCCTAGGAAGGAGGTGATCGGCTCGGTGAAGCTGTGCAACGAGGCCGGCATCCGAGTCATCATGATCACGGGGGACAACAAAGGCACGGCTGTCGCCATCTGCAGACGCATCGGCATCTTTGGAGAGGAGGAGGATGTAAAGGGGAAGGCCTACACGGGCCGAGAGTTCGACGACCTCAATGCCGAAGAGCAGAGGGAAGCTGTGAAACGCGCCCGGTGCTTCGCCCGCGTCGAGCCAGCGCACAAGTCCAAAATAGTCGGATACCTGCAGTCATTTGACGAGATCACTGCCATGGTGAGAAGTTCATTCATTGTGGAGACCTCCACTGTTCCCCACCACAATTTTCCACAGATCCACAGAGTACACCTAACATTTGTCGCTCAGTTTTTATTGAGGGGTGCATCTTCTCGTGTGCTGGCTGTGTAACTAACATTTAAACAGCGGAGGGGAAGTGTTTCAGGTCTCTCTGAGGCTGCTGTCTCAGACTGCGCTATCAATAGCTGTCACTCGCTCCGCCGCTCCCTATCTGACACGCGTCTCAGAGGAAAGCCAGATCCACAGGGAAGGTGGCGAGACAACAATATCACCATTTGGCTGTCAGATGTTCTCCAGCACTCCCATAAATGGAGAAGTGCTTTCAGGGCCCTGCCACCACTGATTGATATGCACCCTGTCCGGATTTGAATAAGGCCTGTCTGAGTTTAATCGAGCCGTGGTTGTTAACTTCTAGGGCTGGCGCTGTTTAAATGCAAGATGCCTCACAAAGCACTGGTTAGGAGCTGTTAAACAGTTCAACCATCTCTGCTTTAAATAGTTTGCTGGAGCTGAGTGTTAGAAGGCAATCTGATAGCCACAAAGAATCGTTTTTTTCCCTGATTTTAGAGATCCCGTGCTATCTTATGGATTATGTTCTAACTCACTCAGACAGGAGACGGCGTGAACGACGCCCCGGCCCTGAAGAAGGCAGAGATCGGCATCGCCATGGGTTCTGGGACTGCAGTGGCCAAGTCGGCGTCCGAGATGGTGCTGTCCGATGATAACTTCTCCACCATCGTGGCGGCTGTGGAGGAAGGCAGAGCCATCTACAACAACATGAAGCAGTTCATCAGATACCTCATCTCCTCCAACGTGGGAGAAGTCGTGTGGTGAGGGCGAGACCCAGAACCCTCCGCATGGGACCGTCCCGGTCTCCCTGTGCTCAGCTGACCTTCCTGCTCTCTGCCTTCCCTGCAGCATCTTCCTGACGGCCATCCTGGGTCTCCCCGAAGCGCTGATTCCAGTCCAGCTGCTGTGGGTTAATCTGGTGACTGATGGGCTTCCTGCCACCGCCCTGGGCTTTAACCCCCCAGACTTGGACATCATGGACAAGCCGCCCCGTAACCCGAAGGAGCCGCTGATCTCTGGCTGGCTCTTCTTCAGATACCTCTCCATTGGAGGTAGCATTGATTCATTTTTCTAAATTTGTCCTTAGAACTTATACTTTCAGTGCCTGACAATAAACACCTTTTATGCAGTAGACCAAGACAAAGTAGTGGAGGATAGTGAAGTGAACAGAATATTTTTAATATATTTTTTATATTATTTGCTAATCATCAAGCTGTGGTGTGCATTTATATGTTCACTCCCTAGTCAGTTCTTTCTAGAACAGGCTGTTTTGGCCCTGCAATGTGGCTCTTTTTTTTATTATTATACAGACAATAAGAAGCGTTTAAAAGTAATTTAATGTTTATTTAACTTCAAACTGTCATATTTTTAAGTGGGCCTGCTATCTTTCTTCGTTTTCCTTATTTATGGAAGGGATTCACTCAGCCGGCCTCATTCTACTAAATAGCTGTTGTTTTTTTTTACCTTGGTGAAAGTTTTATGATTCAATTTGTTCTAAAATCTGAAAAGATAAAAAATTAGTTGTTGTTAAATATCTTTAGTTTTCAAGTCAATATAAGATAATGTTTAGTACATGTTTTAAAATCTTCTTTTGCGGCTTGAGACAATTTGAACTTTTAGTTGCTGGGGCAAAAATAGCTGTTTGAACTTGTTCTAGAACCACCTTTCACAGCAGATACAGGTGAAAGGTCATGCATCTCATTTCACCAGAGCACCTTCTTCCAGTATTTTTAGTAAAGGCCTTTTTCAAGTAAAGCCTTTTGCCGCTCTATTGCAGAACTCCGGTTTAGTGGAGTGTATTGATAGCAATTGTCAATTGTTTTTTAGAAGGCATATGGAAAAAAATGTGAAGGCTGTCCGTCATTTTGACAGATTACAGTTCACACACCTGACCACTTGATGCAGACACGCAGACATTTTCAACTTTATGTAGGGTACAGGTAACTCAGTCAACACAAAAAAATATATATATTCCCATGAGAGCATCTGAGCAACATCACTGTACTCTACCAAGCGCGTTGAAGAGTTACGGAAGCTTTGGAGCGTGACTGTGATTTTTTATATTTTTTATATGTAGTTCTCTGTTCAGGTTGTTTGTATTAATTAAAATGGATATGTAATCATTCTAAAACCTGATGGGTAAAAATAGATTGGGACCAGATTTCTTTCTCTTTTTTTTTGTCCCCGTCGGTCAGAATCACAGACAACAAAAACATCTAGCGCAACCTTTATTTACCAAGGTAACTTCTGAAGGAAGATGATCAAACTACATTTTATTAAGTGGCATCAGAGTGAAGGGGGGTGAATGCAAATGCCTGCACATTTTTGAGAAAATAATGCTGTGTCCTTCAGTTGTGTCGGCCTACTTGGGGTGTGCCATCTTGGGTGTTTCATGATTAGATTACGATTCGGGTGCTACGTTCGCATTATCAAACTATTCTTTTTGTAGCATATTTTCCCCCCTTAGTTTCAGTTAATTGAAAGAATCCAAAAAAAATTAATGTTCCATCTTTTATTCATGTGAAACTACAAATAAACCTAAAATATGTTTCATAATCATATCAAGGTCATGTTTTTCCATGAAAGCTAAAGAAAATGTGTGTTGGCAATATAAGTATAATATAGGGTGAACATATTTTCATTTCCATAAAACGGGACACCTGGCTCAATCCTTAAACACTTTAATCATGCGCTGTTTACTTAAAGAAGACTTTTGATCTTAACATATTTAAAGTGTTCCTGCTCTATGCGGTTAGAAAGAATAATTAAATTAAATGCTTTCCTGTGTTTTCTTTGTTCCCCTTCCTCTCTTGTATTTTCAACTCACCCTCTCTCTAGACTTTTTGTTTCCTACCTCTCTTCTTCATCTTAATTTTCCGTCTCCGTGTCCAAAACATCAGGAAATAAAACCCCCAGCAATTCATAATAAAGATTTTTCACACATATATATCAAGTGGAGTACTATAGCAAAAGCTGTAGTGCTCCGCTTGTGAAAGTAAATCTGTTGGGCTTCTACTTGGTACTCAGACACCAATTCTGAGCTCCACACTGCCAAAAAGAAAGAATAATTAAATAAACTTCAGATAAGCTTTTACAGGTCAACCATTACTGAATTGATTTTAAAGTCTAAATAGAAATAGTTACTCTTCTAATTAGAAAATAAACCTACGGTAATAATAGTTCAACTTTTAAGTCGTACAGGAGAAAAATTACACAAAATCTGAAATTATATTTTGAGAAAATAAGTATTTTCTATTCAAAGTAATAAAAATAAAAAGCAGCAACTCTAACTTTGCACAGCGTTTTCATTGTTTTTGGTGGACCGGCACACCACTGCGATCTACCACATACAATCCCAATAAAACATGAAGCTTTGTGGCAGTAACATGACAACATATGAAATAGTTTTTAAGGGGTATATATAGTTTTGCAAGCCGCTATACATGCATTGGATGAAATTTCTTGGCAAATAAGTGTTGTTTCTCTTCAATTTAATGTTTCCCTATAGGATATGTGGGCCTTGGAACAGTGGGCGCCGCCACATGGTGGTACCTGTTTGACGAAGAGGGCCCACAGGTGTCTTTCTACCAGCTGGTGAGTTCAGTCTGTATATATTGTTGTTTTGCCTGTCGGATCAAACCTCTGGCTTTCAAAGTTGCAGGTATATTTTTGCATTAATCTCCTCGCTTTCTCTCTCATCATGTACAGCGACACTTCATGCAGTGCACAGAGGACAACCCTATGTTCAAGGGCATAGACTGTGAGGTGTTCGAGTCCCGCTACCCCACAACCATGGCGCTGTCGGTGCTGGTCACTATCGAAATGTTTAACTCCCTCAACAGGTCAGCAATCCTCTGATGTTGAGTCTGAGTAATCGGGGCTTGAATGTCAGGGCTGCCAGATTTTTTTATTAAAGAGATCAGACGCTGTCATCCAGCGAGACAACAAGCCCTTTGAAGGAGGGAATTGAGTTACTGTGTTTAGATGACAGCAGGAAACACCACTGACAGCTCTTTACAGTTTCTGCTACTTAACTTAAGGCAGAAGAATAAATTTAAAAAAAAAATTTTTGAGGCAGGATTGTGCCTATGATTTTGATTGCTGCTCCAAATGTATGGAGGACCGTCCCTGCCAAAATTGACAATAAATAAATGAATGTGAAAATAAATAAATAAATGGGTAAATGCAATTGAAAGTAAATAAATAAATGTGGGAATAAAAAAAAATGTTTTAATTTATTTGGACACTTATTTATTTTTTCCACATTTATTTATTAAGTTTACAGTTGAATCAAGAAATATTTATTCTTGTTACAGTATAGATGACCCTTTAACATAATCTACAGAGAGTGCGTTGTCACCTCTTAGCAATGTGGAGAAATAAATTCCTGAAAGTGACACAAACGCCTATCCTGGATAGGCATTATCAGGTATTTGACTTGATGTTTCTCCAAATATTTACAGTAACATTATATTTATTCTGGAAATACTATGGAAAAGTAGTAGGTAGGTCATAAATTTAAAAAAGGTATGGTTACGTCTCTCGCTCTCTCTTCATTTCATTGTTTTCGCCTGCAAGGCCGTTCCAATGCTCTATTACCGTAATGCACTATGTATGCGCAAAGCTAATCTTTAGAAGAGCGCTAGCGTCGGTTGGCTTGACTCAAGTGTCCGCTCCATTTCCATTTATATACAATTTTATTTTAACTCCACATTTATTTATTCACAGATGTTTTTTTCGTTATTTCTTATTTATGTATTTATTTTATTTATTTATATACGCATTTATTTAGAAATGTATTTCCAATTTTATTTATTTTTTTCCACATTTATTTATTTACAAATGTGTGATCTCTTATTTGTTTATTTCCACATTTGTTTATTTATTTATTTATTTGTCAATTTTGGCAGGGAAGGTGCTCCATACAAATGTTCATACATACATTTTAACACACCAGCTGACCATCAGATATTTTGACAAACATGTGATTCTACACTTTATATGTTGGGGGAAAAATGGCTCCATTTAAAAAAATTAAATTCAGAAAAATTTATTTAAAACAGAAGTGGGAAAAATGTATTCCAAGCTCTATCATGACTAATAATCATGTCAGTATGGACCAAAAATATAGGGCTACACCGATATGAACATTTGAGCCGATAACAATATTGCTGTAATAGCCAATAATCGACAACATGAATAAATAACCACACCGCTGACATTGCTTCTGCACTTCTATTAAACACCCCACAATCCTTTGCTTCAATATGAACAAAAAAAGTCCAGATGGCCAACCCCCTCCTGAATCACACACACACAAACGGCACCAATATGGAAATAAACATTAGTATTTAGTATCTGCCCAGTTTTACTTATCGGACCGATACTGGCGTGTTAAAAGTTGACTACTGTCGCCAAGTACTTGGGTTAATGCAGATCTATCAGGCTTGATTATAATATAGCAGCATTATAATAGAGGTCAAATATAAAAGGAACTGTTTCCAAAGCTTCTGCCAGGATTCCTCTTTTGGAAGCTTACTTGTAGGCAGAGCTAGCATGTCAGAGAAACTACTGTACAACATCTCTGTAGACTGTGCATGTTACTTTTAAGAATGCTTTCATCCAGAGTGAACGTCATTCTTTGTTTTACGTATTTATGTTCTCCTGAACTGTCGGAACATTTGTCTTGACAGTTTGTCTGAGAACCAGTCCCTGGTCAGGATGCCTCCCTGGGTCAATATTTGGCTGCTGGGAGCCATCATCTTGTCTCTGTCCCTCCACTTTCTGATCCTGTACGTCGAGCCTCTGCCGGTGAGTACTCAGGACGCCTGTTCAAGTAAAGCTTCTGACCCTGGTCAGTAAGCAAACTAAATATGTATGGCATTATGTAAATATGTGTATATTTTGTGATGGTAAAAATGTTTTAAAATCAACAACCTTCCTATTATTTTAACAACCTAATTCTAAAATAATAGTTAGGTTTGTTCCTGTATTTGACCGGTGCGTCAAGTATGCACCTTTTTGCAGAAAACAAAAAGATGCAATAAATTTACTGTATATCCATTCTAGATCTCAAGCCTGAGACACATTCCAGAAAAAAGGGAAGGGGTCAGGCTTTAAAGAGTCAGTAAATGCCTTAAGCATGGGTATCCAACTCCAGTCTACCACCGCCGGAGTCATGTCAGTTTTAGATGCGTCTCTGCCCCAACATTGTTGATTCAAATGGTCCAACTACCTCTTCAGCATGTCAAAAAAAAAAGTCTGCTTATGAACAATAACTTGATTCAGGTGTGTGGAACCAGGGAGAACATTAAACCATGCAGAATTAAACCTTGAGGACTGAAATTGGACAGCAGTGCCTTAAAGGATTTGTTGTGAGTTTTTCTTTCAAATGATCCTCAATTTAAAATACTACGACTTGAAAGCTCTCCAGGGCACAGAGTTTTATGTCTAGATATTGTGGTGGAGCTTTTGGAAATGTGATCACGTGCTTCAGCATGGTGAACTTCGGTATAACCGTAGCTGCTTGAACCACATGGCCAAGGGATTAATGAAGGCACAGGGAGATGCACAAATCAGGCAGTTCCTGGTTTATTTTGAACTTTGGGTTATTTTTTGATTTTCATCTTTTGATGACTGTACAGGTAAAAGAAAAATATGAATGTTTTTTTAAAATCAGAATTGTTTTATATATTAAAGCATACATTTCTATTAGAATATGATCATAGTAATTTTCCTGGAAATTGGTTTAAAAAGTGTAACTTGTATATCATAAAGATACATTAGTTAATGTTTGTCTGTTAATTTTGAGGATTATTGTTTACAGTTAAATAAAACACAATTTTCTCAGTTTTTGAAATATCTATATAATGAGTTATATGAATTTCTGAAATAAATTACCTTTTGATAACATTCTTATTTTTTTTTAGATTCACGTGCCTGTCCCTAACCTTGTATCTGTTGTTTCATAATTAAACGTTTAAAATTTTTTATCCATGTACATTCCAGAATGGGAGGTATTCATTTTAATTTTAAAAATTTCACTATTTTATGAGCTGATGACTGATTGGAGAAGATCAAGGAGAAACTGTATGACTGTATTGATTGGTTAATCTCTAGAAACGGTTACTCTGATAAGTGTGTTTTAAAGTTGATCTTTTCTGATCAAAAAATAAGCATCATGTTAATCTGTGTTTAACAAATAATCTGGGACAGACCATTCCATGTCTCTACCGTCTCCACTGTCTCGTTATTCCACTTTTGTTTCAAATGGATAGCTGTAATTTTTCTGGTTTCGACTGTTATCCAGGCCTGCAGGACATGATTAAATTAGTTTTATTGAATGTGGGGCCTACATGTTCTACCGTTTTCTGACTTTTACCAAATATTTCTGAATGGTTTCCTTTGCCCCTCAGATGATCTTCCAGGTGACCCCTTTGCGCTGGTCCCAGTGGATCGTGGTCCTAAAGATTTCCATCCCAGTCATCCTCCTGGATGAGGCACTGAAATATATTTCCAGGAACCATTTAGAAGGTAAGTTAGGCTTGGTACAGAAAACCCCACTTCATCAGTCTGAGTTATTTAAAGTTGGTTTCATTTTGTTCCCCTTTTGTAATGCTAAGCAGCTTGATCCACCTTCTGATCTTTTTTCCTGCTTCTTCTTTTTCCTGCTTTCCGTATCAGCATAATTGTGTATCTCACCTTCTGTGAAAAGGTACTGCAGCGTTTTTTTTTTTCTTCCTTTTTCTTCTCTGCTTTAGAACCGGACCAATATAAACGGCTCATAGACTAAACAATGCTTTCTTTCTCTTTTTTTTTTGTTTTTTTTGTTTTCCCTGGCAGATGATGAGGAGAAGAAGTATCGGCGGAGATGGCAGCTGAACTAAGACCTCTCCTTTGTCGCATTCACATAGTTAGACACACACACACACGCACACAAGGCTACAATCTTCTTATGAGCTAGGAACCTTTTTGTCTCCCCTGGCCCTCGTTCCCGTCCCCTTGCATGTCCAACACGGCACCACTAAAAAGAGCAAGGCTTAGAGAGAGGGTGAGCGTGTTTGTGTTCCTGCGAGCATGGCTTGGTACGAGTGGGGAGGGGGCGTGGGTTGTGTGTCCGATTGTGCGTTTGCAGATGCACGACTTTCTTTTAGCTACGAGGAAGAGAAAAAACACAAAAAAAACACACAAAAAAAAGAGGATTAAAAAGCCTCGGGCATCTTAAAAAGATTTCTGCTCATTTGCTCTTCACTGTACAGCACAACCCTAGTGGTTCAAAAAGTGGAGGGAAGGGGTTTAAGAAGGGGTGGGGGGGGGTGGGGGTAGCTTTAATTCAACACAGAGGCTGAAAGAGAGGTGGAAAAGAGACTATAAAGAGAAAAGAGAAAAATACAAGAATACAGAGGATGAGGAGAGGCAGACCTAGAGGCTGAGTGTGCGTGGGAGAGCCACCGTACTCATGTCCCGGAGCCGCTGCCGCCACCCACACGGCTGCAGGAGCACGGTCTCATGTGAGCAACTTCCAGTTCGTCTTCGCCATTTGTGTTTACACCTCCTCCGAGCAAACTCTTCCCAGAGTGAGCCTCATTTATGATCTCTCTCTCACTGTCTCTCTTTCCTGCGCTCTGTTTGAGGAGGCAGCTTTGGGCCTCATGTTGGGGCCCTTTCGGGCTCTTTTTTTAAGGGGGGGTGGGGGTCAAAGGTGTGAATAGCTTTACGCTGCTTAGCTGCTTCTATCAGCTCTTGATTCAAGGAGGTGAGGTCAGCTGACCCACTGGGCAAAATTGAAAACTGGTGAAGCAAACTCGACCCCCTACAAAGCTGAACTAAAAAAAAATATATATATATAAAACCCACATTCAGATATGGCTCAACCTTAAAATCAAATCACTTTTCATCCACACACTTTCTCCCTTCATAGACCTTTTCAGCAGTACAGCTACCAAATTGACCCTTCTACATTAGAGACGGGGAGATATAAAGCAGCAAACAGCTGCAGGTCAGGGGAGGAGTCTACTGTGCCCACTTAGCCTCTCACATCCATTAGCTTTAATCATGGCTAGAAATGCAGAGATCAGCATTTCATGGCCAATTTCTGATCTCTGGTTTGTTTGTAAAGTTTTGACCTTCTAAAACCAAATTTTGCCATTTCCAATTTCTCTTCAACGAATGAGAGCACCGACTGTAAAACAGAATTCTGCAAGACTGACTCATTACAGATCGGACATTTTACCCTTTCCCAATTTTTGTTAGCGATTATCGTGGCTAGCATGTATAGATTCAAGATAATGTAGAGCCTTATCTGAACTTTAAAACATCCACAATTCAGTATCTTCCAGGACAGCTACAAGTGTAAAACAAAACTGAAAAACAGAGCAACTTCAACATAATCTGCTCAGCCTTCCTGTTATCTGCTGAAAGTCTTCCTCTCTCCCTACCTGAATGAGTCAGAGATGGCTTAATGGTATTCTTGGGTTTCCAACAGACTGGTCAATGATCAGGGAATTAGCCAGTTCTAGTCACCAGATTATTTTTCTTCTCAGTGCATCTCTAGTTTAAGCTAACAAATAACTCTACAGATGATCATAAATTGTAAAAAATAAGATCCATCTAAAGAGATAAAGCTTTGACATTTTGCTTTAAACTTATTGCCCTTCAGCCCTTAGCTGTGTAGCTTTATTGGGATACATTTGTCTCCCTTGACAGAATCAAAGCGTTCTCCGTCTTTGAGGAGCTAAACCGCTTGGATGTCTCCATTGTGCTCGCCTTGAATCATTTCTATATGAAGCACTCCTGCCTTACGAAACCCACCGCACCGCCACGGTAAAGATGTGGTCATAGTGAATGTGTCTGCAGTGACCTTCCATAAGCTTTTCTACCCATCTCGGTTGCTTTCACCAGCGGTGAGCGAGTGAATGTCTCCCGGCCTGTTTCCCCTGGGTTTTGCTTCTCGCATGCTGCTTCTCTCGCTCTGTTTTAAAATGACTAGACAATGTAATTGACTGAATGAACCCTCGGGGGTCTGACTGTGTCTTAGGTCTTAATTTTTTGCAGGAGTTTATTTTTTGTTTTTTTGAGGGGGTGTTTCCTGGTGCTCGTTGGGCGGAGTCATTTCCTGGGGGGGGAGGGGGGTCTTGTTTCTTCCATGTTTTAAGGGTAGGTAGAGAACGCACATTTAAAAACTAGAACGTCAGTGTGGTGCTGGTTTGAAACCTATCCTCAGCCTGCCGGTTACCCCTCGGTTTTGATCACAGAGATTCTTGTGGATAGAACTGTAACGATTAAATAAAAAGATGCTCTCTTCTTGGTCATGACTTGAACATTTTTGGTAAATCTCAACAAACGAAGATATCTGATGGTATTAACAGGCTGATGAATGTTTTCCTGTCTAACAAAACTGATATTGCTTGGAGCTGGCGTAGTGTGCGGGTCCTTCTTTTGTTGACGCTTCCTGACCTGATGAGTCATAACTCGTGAGGAATCCTGGCAGCCATAAGTAGGGCTAAGAACAGGAGGGGATCCCCGTCCTGAGACACCAGTCTGCTGTTCCCCACTCTACATCTGTGTTGTCGCTTGAGGATGTGTGTTTTTCTTTTTCTTTTATAAACTCTAGGGGCATCCAGGGTATTATCAGCTTCTCCTGTTCTCCTGGGATCAATCTTAAAAACATAACAGGGAACCTTTAGTTTTATGCAGAAGAGGGCCAACCAAACAGAGTTAATAATGACTCATCAGCAGATCGTGGTGGAAAGAAAAGAAGAAAAAAATGAGTGGACATTTAATTTCTTAGCAAAGGTTCATTGATTTACCCCCCCTAGAATGATGCACCTCCGTCTTTACCAGCGGACCACTCATTAGCCACATACCCACCCACCCCCACCGCCCCACCCAGATCCCCAGGTCTCTTAACATGATGGCACTCCTGCCACCAGGCACTATAAGTCTGTATAGCCTTGTTATTTACTACTGAATCCTCCATTCTGTACAGCCGAGATGAATATGATCGCATGGAACCTTGTTACTGTAACAATAACCTATACAGTATGTAATATTTAATTTTTCTGATCTTGCATAATACTTACTGCAGACAGATTTGCAAAGAAACAGGTTTGTTTTTTTTCCGTTTTTTTTATAATGTCTCCGTTGAGCACATGGCTAAGGATCTGTTTTGGGTTGTTGTTGTTTTTTCTCTTGTGTGCGTACAGTACAAGGTCATTTCTTCACTGTTTTTATTTGGTTTTAACAGTTGCTGCTTTTTTTTTGCTGTCTTTACTGTAAAGAAAAAGATTTGAAATTAAGATAGAGAAGAATAGTGCTTATGTTTGTTAGTGGCAATGACGTGGATCATTTCAGCCGAGGGCTATCTGGTGTGGGAACGCTCAACAAAGCTGTGTCTGGTTTACACTGAGCGCTGAGCAGCGATGAAGTCCTGATGTTTTAAGACTGTACGTCGTTTGGTGAGAAAGCGGGCTCTGGAGACCCACGGCAGTCCATTTCGGGTCTGCCGTGCCGAACTTGTTGCGCAACACTTCCACTTTTAAAAGTCCTTGGTCTGGAAAACTACAGCTGTCGACAGGAAAAGCGTGGGAACAGTTGGGTTCTGTTGAATTCCCAGCCTTTCTGATTATACGGGATGGACAAGTGAGATGTCTCCAGAGCCTGAGTTCCACCTCTGAGAAATTAAAGGAATATCTGTGTTGCCTTGTTAATATTAATTGTGGACACATAATTTTATAAACAACAGAGTTGTGGAAATAAAGATTATTTATCTTGTTATTTATCCAGAGCTCATTTTCTTTGTCATAAATCTATACTTTTCTGGTCTTTTCACTTCGAAAGTGAAGCGTTACAGGAGCATCTGATGGGTAATAAAACTCTAAAAGAATGAAAGGTTTTGTAGAGGAAGCAGATCGCGTTACTAGCACTAGGAGTTTAATGGAGGTTTATCTGAGGATGTGTTCATCAACTGACTGGGATGTACAGATGTCAAAGTGACATCATGCAAGCCTGACAACAGACCCCCATTATGGTAAACTCCATCTGCTGGTAATGCTGTGTAATACACCTGCAAGTCCTGATGCATCTGCTGACCTTTACATCCTGTTTAGAAAAACTGCCGATTGCTCTAGTGTGAGTGCCCAATAACTCTTCATTGGGGTTTAATGCAATAAATCAACACAAAATAGTGCAGTATACAAATTTTTAAAGCATAAAGAAAATATCAGTTCCACTGGATCTTATGAAGGGGTATCGGAGCAGAGTCATGGGCGGGTTCGATTTTACCCTCGCACACCAGGTGATTTTCGAACCTGACCCAGTACCCGTGGTTATCTCCCGATCAAATCCGGACCCAACCGAGACCCGCACAATGACACAATAAAGTGACTATATGTAACTCTTGTGATGATTATTAATTTTCAGCAGACCTTACTCTTAACATACAGGTTGCGTTAACCTTTTTTGTTGTCCATCATTTTGACTGATGGGGTCAAAAACAACAATTATATATATTTATTTTTTTGCCAGTCAGTTTTTAAAGTGAAAATGACATTTAATAGTATTTACTTTTCATTCATCCTGAACAAGGAATGTGCCATCAGACATTGAGCAGATGAGTAATGAATATGAACATTTCTCCTGCTGTGGCCTGACCGCAGAGTTTCACAACCTCTTGATCCACGGACGTGGATTGAGCACCGCTTGTGTGTAATGGAGGCTGAATCCACGCTGTGTAGCCACAGTGCAGACTGGAATTACAAGCCCCACTTCTCTCTGACGGAGGGGTTTCCTGATCGCTTCAGTGGGAGAAAATCCGCCGCATGCGCTCCTTCTGAATCGGTGGATAAGACGCACAGGTGTGTGTCTGGCACAGCCTGCGCTCCAAAGCCTCCATTACTCATCAACATGCTGTCAGCTGAGCACCTGGAGATCAAGATGCATTAGGTAGTCTCCATTTCTGAGATAATGCTCAGATGCTCTCATGGGAATCTTTTTTTTTTTTGATAGATTCAGTTACCTCAACTCTGTGCATAAAGTTGAAAATGCCTGCGCTCTGCATCAAGTGGTTTGGGTTGTGAATTGTAATCTGTCAAAATGATGGACAGCCTTCAGATTTTGGAAAATAACCTGACCCTTGCTTGACTGTAAATTATATTCCAATGAATTATTTCCTTTTTATTTCTCTGGAATGTTGCACAACTGACATTTATTTCATGTGATGTTGCTGTGCAGAAACCAAACGCCATCCACAATCCCTGGCTTTACCTTTGTTCACCTTTTCCTAAATCACGAATCCAGCTATCAGCGCAAGGTTGGGAAATATTATAGCATCCTCTTTCCACCAACACAATATATCAACAACATCCTCTTTGGGAGTCTTAAACAAAAATATATAAATGACCGTTATACTTTTTTTTTTTTATCACCCGTTACCCGCCCATATTAATGACCCGTACCCGTGAAAATAATGACGTAATTTTTCCACTCGTGAAACAACTTTGGCGCGGGTCACCCGTGGGTACCCGCCCCGTTGCAGGACTCTATCAGAGTAAACAGGTGTTTCTTAACAATGCATGCCAAATCTTCCAGATTTGTACTCATAAAGTTTGAAAAGCATGTCATGTTCCTTCCACTTCAGTTATGATCTCCATATTATGGGTTACTTCGGTTTGTCACATAAAATCTGAATGAAATGAAGTAAAATATAGGTTTATGGTTGTAATGTGACAGCATATTATAAGGTTTATGAATATTATTAGAAGGCACTTTATGGCCTGAAGTGTTTGCACTAGATTTTTCAGCACTCTACATGTGGAGAATATGACCAAATATGCTATTCCTTTTGAGGATTAAAATTACTACAGTATTTTCTTAAAGCAATAACTTGCATCAGTTTTCTAAAACGTGACTAGCAGAGAAACATCTAAAACATGCAGGGCAGTGTCCCTTGACGACCACCGTTGTGGAAACACTGCTGTAAGGCACACCAACCTAATTCAAAAACCTAATAAAAGGTGAACTATTTCTTGCCTCGTTTTAAATTAAAGGTTGAAACTTTAGTGACAAACAAAATGCTAGAAAAACTCATTACATGTTGAATAATTAGAAAGGTATTAATATAAAAAGTATTAGTTTGTTTTTTTAGTTAAAAAAAATATAAATATATAAAGTTGTGCAAGTAAAGAAGTTGAAGATCATTGCTGTGCATTCATAAAAAAATCTTAGGTCAATCAATCAAAAATGTTGCTCTATTTCTATTTAGATCAGTCGTGCTGTTCTTTAGGAAATCATAATCTCTTCAGCCCATGTTTTTTAAACTGACAGCTTTGCTACACATAGAAGTAATTCTGTCCTGCCAGTTTTAGGCAAAGCAATTTTATTTGTACAGCACACTATCAACAACAAGGTAATTCAAGGTGCTTTACATGATTACGAGGTAAAATAAAAATAGCAAAACACAGACAAAGCATATAAAGTAAAAACAGCAATAAAGCAAGAAGCGCACACAAAACATGGTACATGAAAACATTACTCAAAGGCAGCTCTAAACAGGTAAGTTTTTAGGTGTGATTTAAGAGAACTGTGTTTCAGCAGCTTTGCAGTTGTCATGACGTTCTAGGTGTCTGCTCCAACTCGGCTGATTCAAATGGTCCAACTACCTCCTCAGCACGTCAAAACTTCTCCAGGGGCCTGCTGACGAGCAGGTGTGCTGAATCAGGGAGAGAACTAGAACAACAAGCGAGATACGGGCCCTTGAGGAATCTTAACACATATCAGATATTATACTCTTTGTTTCTTCTCTCCAGTCAGTTTATTGAAACTACGCTGATCCATTTTCATCTGATGAAAAGGCTATAACCTACATGTAGAACATGTGCTGCTGTCACCAAGGACACTTGTTCGAAACCAGTCACAGAATGACGTTGCGACCTGAACTCCAAGCTGCTGTTATTTTTGAGCACTTTCATGGCGGCGATTCACTTACCCTATACACAATCAGCAGTGTGGTGTTCTTATACTCTACTACATCTACTAAATTAGAAGCTATGTGGTAATATAATTTCTACAAAAAAACAAGAGACTGATGCGGTTAGTGTGGTTGGACTACTCTTTTGGATACAGCTGTACACTAAGTAGAAAACCTTTTCTTTTTAACCTTATTTGTGTGACACCTGTCTGAAAGGTGGACTTGGATGACTCAAAGAATCAACAGCTCCCCCACACTGTCGTGTTCATCCCATCACTGGACCAACCTGACAGAGAAAGGTGCCAAGATATCGAGGAGATTGGAACAGCAACGCAGAATGGTCTTCTGAAACAAACCGCTGGTGGTGGTCAGAGGGCCCGGTGGCGCCTGTGTACGGCGGCCTCGCTTCTGTCAGCCTCGCTTCTGTCAGCCTGGCCCAGGGCAGCTGAGGCTACGACATAGCTTACCATCATCAGCGTGTGAATGACTGAGTGTAATGAAAAGCACTTTGAGGTCCTCTCTGAAAAAACGCGACACAAATGCATTCCATTTGCCATCTACAATAAATGAGGAATACAGTGTGTTATTGAACTTTACAGGAGTCCGAAAGGTAGACAAATTAAAAACTTTAAAGTTAATTAGTAAAACAAGACGTAGTTCTCCAAAGCCAATTGGGAAAAAAAGGTGAAATTCTTTGTTTTGCCGATACTGGTAGACAATTTGAGGGTTTTATGTTTTTGACTGGCTCCACAGTGGAGCAGTTGGTAGCACTGTTGCCTTGCAGCAAGAAGGTCCCAGGTTGGAATCCTGCATGGAGTTTGCATGTTCTCCCTGTGCATGTGTGGGTTCTTTCCGGGTACTCCACCTTCCTCCCACAGTCCAAAAACATGACTGTTAGGTTCATCGATCTTTCTAAATCGGTGTGCGTGCGTGCATGCTTGTTTGTCCTGTGTGTCTCTTTGTACCCCTGTGATGGACTGGAGACCTGTCCAGTCCTCTGCCTTGATGACTGCTGGAGATGGGCACCAGTCCCCCTGCAACCCTGCTTAGGATAGACGGTATAGATAATGGATGGATGTTTTTAACCAGAAGCTGAGCCATGAGAGTGGATTTTACTCTTTAAACAAATCATTAGTATAAAAGGATTTAAAATCCTACCTTTTATTTGAAAGAAAATGAAACTGAATACAGTTTCAGGTTGCGGTCATTGGTTTTGATGCACCAAATGAAAGGGAAGGGACCTCAGTGTAAGTGTTCCTCCAGCAGAGGGAGATGTTAAACCACAGTCCATCCTCCTGTGATGCCACACAGTGACTGCTGCTGTCAGTATGTTCAGCATGTGCTGGTTGAGCCCCAGCAATGTCCCGCAGTAACAACACAAACAGCAGGGGGCAGCTGAACCATCTCGTGTCACTTTTTGAATCTCCTGTGGGGCTTTTTGACATCTTGATGAAATGCATGCTCATAAAGTTGTCTGGCTAACAATTACCACATGGTTAATGCTTTGTCAGGATCCCACATGAGAGAGTGACGTGCAGTCATGCCCTCCCCCCCCAGTGGAGAAGCATCATCGAGAGAAGCAAGGACAACCCCCTTACCCCCCATTTACTCTGATAAATAAAATCAAATGCTCAAGTGACCTCAACAGTCACATGACGGCTGGAACTGCTGTCTTGGAAGTTTGATGGAGAGAACTAGTGTGGGATTGTTGAAATATTTTATTTTTATACCTTTTATTGTAACAGCATCAAACCCAACCAAATAATAAAAAAAAAAACAATAGAAAGACATTTAACTGAAATATAAACATGCACATTAATCATAAAAGCAATAAGAAGCCTCTTGGTCAAATAACCAGAGCAAAGCGGCCCAGGAGAAAATATTGAAGAGTAAAACGTTCAGTGTAATACATGCAGTGTTTTACAGTGGGGCAAAAAAGTATTTGGTAGCCACCGATTGTCCAAGTTGTCCCACTTAAAGAATGTTAGGTCTGTAATTTTCATCATACCGTTCAACTGTGAGACAGAATCCAGAAAATCTCATGGTATGATTTTTAAAGAATTTATTTGTATATTGGTGCTGAAAATAAGTATGTCACACCTACAAACAAGCAGGAATTAATGCCTTTACAGACCTGTTACTACTTCTTTAAGAAGCGCTTCTATCCTTCACTTATCTGTATTAATGGCACCTGTTTGATTTCATTATCTGTATAAAAGACGCCTGTCCACACCTTCAAACAGTCAGACTCCAACCTCCACCATGGCCAAGAACAGAGAGCTGTCTAAGGACACCAGGGACAAGATTGTACACCTGCACAAGACTAGGATGAGCCAATCTACAATTGGCAAGTAGCTTGCTGAGAAAAGATCAACGGTTGGAGGAATTATTAGAAAATGTCATGAATAGTAATCTCCATTGACCTGAGGTTCCATGCAAGATCTAACCTCTTGGGGTACCCATGATCTTGACAACAGTGAGGAAACGGCCCAGACTACATGGGGGAACTGGTCAATCACCTAAAGAGAGCTGGGACCAAAGTAACAAAGGTTACTATTACCAACACACTACATCGTCGTAGATTAAAATCCTGCTCCGCTCGAGGTCAAACCAGCACATGTGCAGGCCCTGCCAAAGTTTGCCAGAGGCCATCTGGATGATCTAGAGGACAATTGGGAGAATGTCATGTGGTCAGATGAGACCAAAATAGAACTCTTTAGTATAAATGCTGTTTGCCGTGTTTGGAGTTTGAAGAATGCGGAGTTGTATCCCAAGAACACCATACCCACTGTGAAGCATGGGGGTGGAAACATTATGTTTTGGGGGTGCTTTACTTAAGGAAAGGATGAATGGGGCCATCATGTATCATGAGTTTTTGGGCAAAACCCTCCTTCCATCATTGAGAGCATTGAAGATAAAATGTGGCTGGATCTTCCATCATGACAATAATGCAAAACACATCACCTGGGCAAAGAAGGAGTGGCTACATAAAAACCATTTCAAGGTTCCTGAGTGGCCTAGCCAGTCTCCAGACCTCAATCCAATATAGAATCTGCGGACAGAGTCGAAAGTCCGTGTTGCCCAGCGACAGCCCCAAAACATCACAGCTCTAGAGAAGATCTGCATGGAAGAATGGGCCAAAATACCAGCTACAGTGTGTGCAAACCTGGTGAAGACCTACAGGAAACATTTGACCTCTGACATTGCCAAGCAAGGTTACTTTACAAAGGATTGGGGTGAACTTTTGTTATTGACCAAATACTTATTTTCTTCACCATTATACAAATAAATTCTATAAAAATCATTCAATGTTATTTCTTGTATTTTTTTTTACAGTCTGTCTCTCGCAGTCAAAGCGTAGCTATATGAAACTTACAGACCTCTCATCTTTTTGAGTGGGACCACTTGTACAACTGCCAAATACTTTGTTTGTTTGTTTTTTTTGCCCCACTGTGTATATTTTGTTTAAAGAAGATTAAAATATTTCTTACAATTAAGAGAGAAGTAAATGCTTCTGCAAATACACATGAATTAATAAAAACTCGGGATAAAAGATAAATATATATAGTTCAAGTGCAACTGAACCCCATACCAGAGTCTAACTCCGCCCACACTTCCTGTTTGAAACACGCCTTAGCTGACTTTATAGAGCTCCGGGAGTTGACGTCACTTCTCCCAGCATGCAACAGTTAAGATCGAATGGGCACCATTGTGGCAGGCAGTCTCCCGCAGTTGTTTTTATTTGCAGCTAATCCAAACTTAGAAACGGTAGATCTGGTGGATACCTGTTGCGCCCCAGGATCAGGAACAGACGCGGATGAGATGAGGGAGAAACGTTCTGTAGGATTCCCAAGGATCCAGAATGCAGGAAACCATGGATCATTGCCATGAAACGCGCGATCAGCGATCAGGCAGAAATGAAGCCGTTTCATTTAGTCTTTGGGAGTGATTCATTCACCTGTAATTCAGATTTATTACCATTTGTTTGATAACGGCTCTTGTATCATTAAGTGGTGCAAATTGACAGCTCTCTGTGTTACTCTGTGTTCAATTATTTCCTGAGATTAATGAACACACAAAATGTTGCACAAAGACATAACCTAGCTACGGGCCCGTTGCTCATGGTAACCAAAATCAGGACAGGTCTCCCTCCCGGTGACAACAACACAATCCTGTGCAGGAAGATTCCAGATCTGGATCCCGATAACAAACCCCGTTTGTCCATTTCTATCCTCCAGGCTTTGATTTGCTCTAAGCTCCGGAGCAGGACGAGGGAAAGTTGATCAGGAAATTGTATCTGTCAGGGGATGGGCGTCATTTTAGCCGGTGATATTCATGATTAATTCCCCCCCCCCCCATCACTTTCAAAAACTTGATGCGGAATTTCTTACCAGCTCTAACATCCACATTTCTACATAATCAGTCTCTGAACGGCCTATTATTGGATATGTCGTTTTAAAAGACTCGTAGTCCGCTGCTAACATGTTCAGGGCTCAGAGTCCTGCAATGTTGCGAGTACTCGTTTAAAGATGGGAAGAATACGCAAATTACATTTCAAGGGTCTTTACTGCGGGTGAAAAAATATTTATGGGATATTTTTTGTTTGTTTAAGACTCCCAAACAGAATCGTGTTGATATAGCATAATGTGTTTGTGGAGAGAACATGCCAGAATATTCCCCTAAGTTTGCGCTGACAGCGGAATGTCCCCGCTATCTAGGCATCGTGCGCTGCCAGAGAGATTTTTCTGAAATGTATGAAAACGGAAACTTATTTGAT
Organism: Valencia hispanica; assembly: GCA_963556495.2. Classification (NCBI taxonomy): domain Eukaryota; kingdom Metazoa; phylum Chordata; class Actinopteri; order Cyprinodontiformes; family Valenciidae; genus Valencia; species Valencia hispanica. The sequence continues at coordinate 39,679,268 of OY747715.1, read as the reverse complement.
GCAGCGATCCCTGTGCAGAAAGGAAAAACTGTCCGCAGTCCCTGGCTTTAACCGTGTTCTCAGTTCATGAATCGCAAATCCCGCCGCAGTAAAGTCTGTCTGGCAGCGCTGGAGGTTCTAGATAGCGAGAATATTCCGCTGTCGGCGCAAAGTTGGAGGAATATTCTGGCATGTTCTTTCCACATATCACTGTATATCAACACAATTCTCTTTAGGAGTCTTAAACAAAACATTATAAACAATTATATTCTGCCACTCTCAACCCGCCCGCTTTAAAGAAACTTCCTCCCGGACCGCTGAAATCTAATTTACAAACCTTATGCGGGTACCCGCCCTGTTGCAGGACTCTGAACTGTAAGTTATAGTGTTGAAGTTTCTCTGCACAGAACTGCAAGGGTGTTCTTCCGGGGGCGAGTATATACAAATATTGTTCTATGTGCTATAATGTGGATTTGAATGATGGTTTTCAGTGCCGTTGGTAAAACAAAACACATGACCTTATGGCTTTCAACTTTTATTGATGGAATAAAGATACGATTTTCAACACCTGCTTCTTCACTGTAGTGCATAAACGTGAAACGGATGAATCTTTATGGACTATAGGAATAATTAATAATTGTCCCCAGCCATCTTCAAACCACACTTAAGTTTATTGTCCCCAGCAACTTTAAAAACAAACTGACGCTGTTGTGAGAGTATGTCCGGTCAAAGGTCCGCTCTGATAGCTTCTGAAGTTTAAAAAAGTATCCCAGGGGCATGGTAAGGGTCGGATATGTTTAATCTCTTTCATTTCCCGGTATAGACCATAATATCTTCCGTTTTAAAATGAGGAGTAAACTCCGACGGAGTAAAATCACAGCCACCGACGTTCATTTTGGTGAGGTTCATGCCTGCCAACATGGCGCCTACGCTCTGAGAGTCACGTGACGTCCGGAGCTCTATACCCCACAGCGGGCCAACAGTTCAGAGTTCACCTCAGAGCCAATGGGGATGGCTGATTCAAATTGACGTGCACTGTAGAATTTAAACCTGAAGAGGGCGCCACACTGACGGTTTTTAGTAGAAAATTAATATTTTTCTAAAATGTATTGAATGCCAAAAATAATGACCAGACATGTAGACAGCACTATTAGACACTCATTTGTACAGTTTATCAGCAAGCAATAGCTGATTTGAGGTTTATTTGCACTTTAAGCTTCAAATTCTTGACACTTCTTACAGATTCAAGGTTAAAATTATTTTCATTCCAACAGGAAGTTGGAACAGCACTATGCTGGTTTCAATCATATTTGTCCCACAGATTCCAGTTTGATTACTGCAAGAGGGTCCTCACAGGTCTGCCTAAAAAGTCAATCAAACAGCTGCAGCTGATCCAGAACGCTGCTGCTCATGTCCTCACTAGAACAAGGAAAGTAGACCCCAGTTCCAAAGTCCATACACTGGCTCCATGTGGCTGAGAGAATAGACTTCAAAATACTTTTACTAGTTTATAAATCACTGAATGGCTTAGCGCCAAAGGATCTTAAAGATCTGTTGTCACTATACCAACCCCCCAGACCACTCAGGTCTACCAACTCTAGTCTACTGATCGTCTCCAGAATTAGAACCAAAAATGGAGAACCAGCTTTCAGGTTCTATGATCCCCTTATCTGGAAAAAACTTCCAGACCACTGCAAAGCTGTTGAAACACTGAATTCCTTTAAATCAAAGCTAAACACTATCTGTTTAGAGCTGCCTTTGAGTAAGTGATTAATAATGGCTGGAATGTCCTATGTTTTAATTTGTCATATGTTTTGTATCTAGAGTTGTTTTATGCTTTTATTGTTAAATTGTTGGTTTTATTTTATCCTCTAATCAACCAAAGCACATTGAATTGGCTTGTTGTTGAAGAATGCTATACAAATACAGTTATCTTGCCTATTTATGCCATTTTCAATCATGAACAAAGTAATTTTTTGGCCTTACAGCAATCAAATGGCTCCTATAACTGCTCACCAGCTTGTTGCATGTTTTCTCCAGTACTATCTTTAGTGATAAGCTTCAAGTTTTTCAAGCTGGAAGGCCTCCTTGCCATCACCCTAATCTTTAGCTCCCTCCACAGATTCTCTATCAGATTCAATTCAGAACTCTGGCTGGGCGGCTCCAAAAAGTTAAGGTACATTATTCTTTTATTTTTTTACATAAATTCCAGTTTCAGACATTTAATCTAAAAAAAAAAGTTGAAAACCAGATAATTCCTCTTTGCTGTCACACACTACTGTTTGTTGGGGTATCATCTCAATAAAACACCTGAAGTTTGGGCTGTATTGTAACTGAACGAATCCTTTTGTACAGCATAACAGAAAAGTTTGTCTCTGTGTTAATAATTTCACATAGTGACTTGAACAGAAGTACAGGTTAACCCGATCAACATTCTTCCCATTTCATTCACCCTGCCTTTAATTCTGTTTTCCTTTTCCAGCTCAGCCTCAAATCCATCAGGGATGCCTTTTCTCCACACTTCCCTCCAGGTAAAGAACTAAAAGGAATCCATCAGATTTGTTATTGAAACACATAAAAATAAACAACCGGAGGGAGCTGTAAGACCCTGAGACGCCTTGATAGATAAAAATCAAGATCCTTTTGGCTGAGAGGTGAAAACTGAATTTAGATGGGAGCTTTCTTGGAAGACAGGACTGTTCATATCTGCAATGGTTTTTTTGTTTTTTTTTTAAACAGACTACAGCTCTCATCGGGTCTAAGCAGTTAGATTTCTCTTCCGAGAAAACTTTCTTTACTAAAGTTGGAAAAACTTCCATACAAGATGAACATCTTTGATAATGATCCGGGTATGCAGCATGCCTTTTTAGTCCCGCGGGGCCTGTCTCAGTATGCTCATAAATGGCCGTGTTTCAGCTGGCTTCCATCGTGATTCATATGAAAACAAACCAGTACTGCTTAGAGAGGCTTTAAGAGGACCAGCCTCCAAACGACCTTGAGATGAGACAGGGTGCAGAAAACTTTAAATGCATACAGTATGTGGGTCATTGTGCTGTGAGGACGGACGTTCTGCCTGGTGTGCTGTTGCCAAGGAACCGAATGAACTTGCTATGAACTTCTAACACGTCCTCACCAGAGATGGGAATGTGGTCCTGTCCGCCAATTGCTTTGGTGTGAAATATGAAAAGTCAACTAATGCAATGGAGAGTTATCACAGAAGACCGTCTCACCCCGCAGGAAAAAATTGTGGAGTTTTGTATCATTTAACAGTTTTATTCATCGTAACCAACTAGACAGAACATCCAAGCTCTAGAACAGTTAGCAGTAAGTACAGAGTACAACTCAGATATTTTTAAAGGTAAAGAAGGACGTCCCTGATCTGATAGTGTTTGGTAGCTAGTTCCCCATCATGCAACCACCTACAAGACCAGTCTGGACTGTTAATAAGTGCAGCTTTGGGATTGTAGTGCCAGGGAATGCTGCTGGGATCAATGCAACAACCAAAAAGGTTGCTGTTTGGTCTTTCTGATTGATTTTAGAAGCTTGCTGGGTTCCTGTTTCTCTGGTACCCCTAAAAAAATCAGTTGCAATCAATTGCCTTGAGATCTCATGTAAATAATTGATAGAGTCTACATGTGAGTACTTCGAAAGGCTCAAATGCGTTTTATTTTTATTTACCCTTTATTCATCCGGGTGAGGTGAGTCGACTGCGACCCAATTCACATGTACCAAGATATCTTGCCAAAGAAGCAGCACAAATGAATAACATTTTTACAAAATAACAAATTCAGGCAGAACATAAACACTTTTACAATTCAAATTATGACAAAATAAAACTTATGAAACCAATATTTACTCTAGGTAACGCACATGTATGTTCGAACAGTGTAATGTACTTCCAGAGACAATATGTTGGGTGTGCTGTATATTCTTGATCTCCAAAATGGCACAATGGGCTTAGTAAACCAACAAAGATTGGTTACGAACCAGAAGTCTCACCTCAACATAAACAAGGTTTTTGTCTGGGTGTGGTGCATTTTTGATTAAAACTAACTTGTTCTTCATTCAATGAAATTACTCGCAGTGGGTAGAGTAGCCAGAAATTTTACTCAAGTAAGAGTAGCAACACTTTGTAATAAGATTACTCAAGTAAAAGTAAAAAGCACGGTGTGGTAAAACCACTCCCAATAGAATTTTATTCCCCCCAAAAAAGTTACACAAGTAAATGTAACTTGTTACTATCCATCTCTGAAAACAATATGAAGATTTGATCATCCTACAGAGCGACTCTGTCCACCATCTGAACATGGAAAGAGTATAGATCAACAGCAAAGCTACCAACACATGGCCGTCGACCGGAACAAACCGGTTGGGCAAGGAGGACATTTATCAGAGAAGCAGACAAGAAGCATCAACTGCTATGTTTCTGATAAATAACTGAATACATGAAGAAAAGTTTTCCCACAGCATCCCCACCTCCATCCCCCTAACTATTGGGATGGAGTGTTAAGGTCGATGTGCAGTGTTAGGTTTGTGTCACACATAGTGTTTTGCATGTAGACCGGTTTTGGCCTCATGTGACCAGAACTGAGGTCACATTACCTTCTGGTCATATTTTTCACAGCTAACAGGAAGAAAATCCAGAGTTAATCCAGATGTTTGCTCTGTCCTCTACATTGTGGCAAACTATGGCCCTGACATTTCAAAAACACCCACGTCGACCTGAAATGCTTTCACCAGGAAACATAGAAAACAGTCCAAAACTCTACTTCATGTTCTCCTTTGTCTCAGAGCGATCTTTCTGAGGTGGATGGTTTTCTCTCCACCTCCTTCACTAGAGGAAAGGGAGGGAGGTTCTGTGGAGGAGGCTCGGCTTGTTTTATACCCCACAGGCGGTGAGGGCTGACGTCAGCCATCGCAGCAGAGCGAATAGCAATGCCTGATTCAAATTCAAGTGCAGTGTAGAGTACGGTGGTTGGAGAGGGCACAACAAAATTACATTAACCTGAAACACATTTACAAGTTTACCAAAACACATTTACAAGTTTACGAAACACTTTTACAAATTTACTGAAACACATTTACAAGTTCACCGAAACACTTTTACAAATTTACCAAAACACATTTACAAGTTTACAAAACACATTTACAATCTTACCGAAACACTTTTACAAGTAAAAAAAACAACCCTTTTACAAGTTTAACAAAACACATTTACAAAGACATGACCTAGAAGTGATACTGCAGGGATGAGGTTAGGGTCGGGACAAGACCAAAGTGGAAACAGTAATGGAATTGATCCTGCCAGCAGCTCAATCTGCAGAGATGTTTTGCCCGTTTTTCCGAATCTATTTTCAAGTTTTAGGGGGAAGAGGTCTGATGGCGTTTCTGATATTTAATTCAGATTAATATTTTTTTCTGCGGTAGTATCCGGCATTATTTGATTTCGTTTTTATGGTCCGCAAAGACAGGCGGACACTATGAAGCCGTTCCATCATGTCAACAATCACACTGTATGAGTGGCCTTCGTTTAAATACTTTACGAGGCAGTCCATAAAACCAACCTCTTCTCCCTCTCCCTTCTCAAAGTCCAAACTATGTCCACACTCACCACAAAATGTCCCTAAAACTTGAAAATAGATTCGGAAAAACGGGCAAAACATCTCTGCAGATTGAGCTGCTGGCAGGATCAATTCCAAATACTGTTACCACTTTGGTCTTGTCCGGACCCTAACCTCATCCCTGCAGTATCACTTCCAGGTCATGTCTTTGTAAATGTGTTTTGTTAAACTTGTAAAAGTGTTTCTTTTTTTAACTTGTAAAAGTGTTTCGGTAAGATTGTAAATGTGTTTCGGTAAATTTGTAAAAGTGTTTCAGTAAATTTGTAAATGTGTTTCAGTAAATTTGTAACAGTTTTTCAGTAAACTTGTAAATGTGTTTCAGTAAATTTGTAAATGTGTTTCGGTAAATTTGTAACAGTTTTTCAGTAAACTTGTAAAAGTGTTTCAGTAAATTTGTAAAAGTGTTTCAGTAAATTTGTAACAGTTTTTCAGTAAACTTGTAAAAGTGTTTCAGTAAATTTGTAAAAGTGTTTCAGTAAATTTGTAAATGTGTTTCAGTAAATTTGTAACAGTTTTTCAGTAAACTTGTAAATGTGTTTCGGTAAGATTGTAAATGTGTTTCGGTAAATTTGTAAAAGTGTTTCAGTAAATTTGTAACAGTTTTTCAGTAAACTTGTAAATGTGTTTCGGTAAGATTGTTAATGTGTTTCGGTAAATATGTAAAAGTGTTTCAGTAAATTTGTAACAGTTTTTCAGTAAACTTGTAAATGTGTTTCAGTAAACTTGTAAATGTGTTTCAGTAAACTTGTAAATGTGTTTCGGTAAGATTGTAAAAGTGTTTCAGTAAATTTGTAACAGTTTTTCAGTAAACTTGTAAATGTGTTTCAGTAAACTTGTAAATGTGTTTCGGTAAGATTGTAAAAGTGTTTCAGTAAATTTGTAACAGTTTTTCAGTAAACTTGTAAAAGTGTTTCAGTAAATTTGTAAAAGTGTTTCAGTAAATTTGTAAATGTGTTTCAGTAAATTTGTAACAGTTTTTCAGTAAACTTGTAAATGTGTTTCGGTAAGATTGTAAATGTGTTTCGGTAAATTTGTAAAAGTGTTTCAGTAAATTTGTAACAGTTTTTCAGTAAACTTGTAAATGTGTTTCGGTAAGATTGTTAATGTGTTTCGGTAAATATGTAAAAGTGTTTCAGTAAATTTGTAACAGTTTTTCAGTAAACTTGTAAATGTGTTTCAGTAAACTTGTAAATGTGTTTCAGTAAACTTGTAAATGTGTTTCGGTAAGATTGTAAAAGTGTTTCAGTAAATTTGTAACAGTTTTTCAGTAAACTTGTAAATGTGTTTCAGTAAACTTGTAAATGTGTTTCGGTAAGATTGTAAAAGTGTTTCAGTAAATTTGTAACAGTTTTTCAGTAAACTTGTAAATGTGTTTCAGTAAATTTGTAAAAGTGTTTCAGTAAATTTGTAAATGTGTTTCAGTAAATTTGTAACAGTTTTTCAGTAAACTTGTAAATGTGTTTCGGTAAGATTGTAAATGTGTTTCGGTAAATTTGTAAAAGTGTTTCAGTAAATTTGTAACAGTTTTTCAGTAAACTTGTAAATGTGTTTCGGTAAGATTGTTAATGTGTTTCGGTAAATATGTAAAAGTGTTTCAGTAAATTTGTAACAGTTTTTCAGTAAACTTGTAAATGTGTTTCAGTAAACTTGTAAATGTGTTTCAGTAAACTTGTAAATGTGTTTCGGTAAGATTGTAAAAGTGTTTCAGTAAATTTGTAACAGTTTTTCAGTAAACTTGTAAATGTGTTTCAGTAAACTTGTAAATGTGTTTCGGTAAGATTGTAAAAGTGTTTCAGTAAATTTGTAACAGTTTTTCAGTAAACTTGTAAATGTGTTTCGGTAAAAATGTAAAAGTGTTTCGGTAAAAATGTAAAAGTGTTTCAGGTAAATGTAATTTTGTTTTGCACTTCCCGGCCACTGTAGTAGAGTTCTAATCTGAAGAAGGCGCCACACTGACTGTTTTTCTTGGAAAATTTTTATTTTTACTACAATGTACTAAGATACCAAAAATAATAACCAGACATGTACAGCACTATTAGACACTCATTAATACACTTTATCAGCAAAAAAAAGTTGATTTGGGGGTGAGCTGCTCTTTAATCAAATGTAGGTGTGGAGGAAAATAAGCAATTACAGGTATGTTTAACTTTGTTTAGCTTGTTAAAGAGACTTTATTTAAGGATGTTCTCCGGAATGGACACTTACAGGTCAGCAACCCTACAGGTCAGCTGCCAGGGTAATTTAGGCACTAGAAGATGTCATGAGATACTGGTTTATGGGGGGAACAATCTCCTCTGATACAATCTGTTTCCTACAACTGGTTGGTGGGGTAATAAAACCCCCTGGACTTCTTAGAGATTGGATTAAGTGGAAAATAACTGTGGGATGTAGGGTGTGAACTAACTGTGTATAAAACAGGGTTGTAAGTCTGATTTTGTCAGACACAGACCAGGAAGAAATGCTTGATCTGTCTCTCCTTGCATGCAAGAAATAAAACCAAAGAACTGTCTCAACCGTCTTTTTTAAAAACTTAACTCTGCCAGTACATAGGTCAGAGAGGTAAGAGTGAGTGTGCATCATATTTGTTCTATCAGTGAGCAATTGCTGCTGTCACACAGCTCAGATATGCTCGGTGACCAGAAGACACACACAGTAATATATGTTTGAAGCCTTATTCTTAAATAAGACAAGGACAAATATGGGACTTCAGATAGGCATCCGTAAAGATTACATTGTGTCATGCTTATGCCTTCTGACTCTGAGGAGTGATTCAATTGAGCTGGCAGCTTTAAGAACAGCTGACTTTAAACAAAGACAGTAGAGACAGTTCTTCAATTTATTCTTGCATGCAAGGTGAGGCAGATCAGTATGGCAGAATCCTGGTCTGTGTTTGACCCAGTCAGACTTACAAACAAGTTTTACAGCACAGGTAGGTCACACCCCACATTCCTTGGTGGATTGATTATTCTTCCAGTAAACCCCCACTGTAGTGCAGGAAAACCAGTACAACTGGGATTTTTTTTCACACCTCATAAACCAGTGACCTGTGGCACCCCCAAGGCCACAAAAATTGCCCCGCTCCACCTGACCAGCGGAAGTTTTTCATACTTAATAAACATAAAATTGTTTAACATACTTAAACCAAGTTTCTTTCACAAGTTAAACAAAGTTAGAAATACATATAACTATTGCTTATTTTTCATCCACACAATATAAATGTTTCTTTTTAGTTCCTCACAGCAGTATACAATTTTCATATATCATCCATCCATCCATCCATCCGTTGTCTATACCCACTTATCGTTTCAAGGTCACAGGTCTAATCTGTTGGCCCACTTCTCTCAGCCCACCATGTCTCCATACACAATCGGCCCTTTAAGGAATCAGCTAAAGACATCCGCATATCACGACTGTTTCAGCAGCGAGCAGCTTCACTGATCTGTGCAAAAAGGCGACCAGAGCAGCAGAAACAACAAGAGATCGACATAGAAGAAGCAGGACTTGTTGCTGTGTTTCTGTTAACTGTTGTTATAAACTGCTTCGCCAGTAACTTCTGATTTTTACAAAGCCGGTTGTTTGGCGTCGTCAGCTAATTTCCCTCTGAGTTACAACCAATCAGCATGACTTAAACACAGCTCCCTCCCAGAAACTTGATCGGGCCCTTCCGAGTACATACCCCAAGACTGGTCGTACATTGGTTCATGAAATGGCCCCGAAAACGGTCCTGTCGGTCCGCACCTGGAGTAGTGGAGACACGCGCATACTGGGAAGGTTCGGTAAAATTACCCCAAAGTTCCGATAGTGGAAACGCGCCTACTAATTAACAACAGGAGTTGAACTGAGGCTCAAAGAAGCTACAAATCAAAGGGAAAAGAACAACACTGATCCAAGAGAATTAAATCTAGCATCAAATACAGAACACAAGAATAAACTAGGAAAATTAACACAAAGGAATTAACTGGTATAGCACTTTACTAGCAACAATGGATACGGGGAACTGAATAGAATGTGGCAAGACTTGAGTTTTTTGTTGTGATTTAAAAAAGCTCAGTGTTTCAGCAGCTTTGCAGTTGTCTGGAAGTTTGTTCCATATTAGAGGAGCATAGAAACTGATCCTAAAGAGGCAAAGCAGCCCCGGACCATCCCACTACCACCACCATGTTTGACCGGTATAATGTTGTTGTTGGTCAGTCCGCAGAAAACATTCTCAGAAGTCTTGCAGTTTATGAAGATATTTTTAGCAAAGGGGCTAGCATGAGGCTAGCCTTTATGTTGTTTTTTTGGTCAGCAGTGGTTTTGGCCTTGGAACTCTCTCACTTATGCAATTTTTGCTCAGTCTCTTTTGTATTGTCGAATTATGAACTATGACCTTAACTGGGGCAACAGAGATCTAAAGTGCTTTAGATGTTGTGCTTGGTTCCTTTTTGACCTCCTAGATGAGTCGTTGATGTGCTCCTGGAGTGAGTCTCACGCTCCTGGGAATGTTCTCTCACGGCTCCATGTTTTCTCCATTTGCGGATAATGGCTCTCATTCTTGTTCACTGGAATCCCAAAGCCTTGGAAATGGATTTGTAACCCTTTTGAGACTAAATATTTGTAAAATTGTGCGAAAGCTATAAATTTAAACCAGGCAAAGTAGACCAATAAAACAAAATGTGTAGATTTATGTCCCAAAAACAATTATTTTAACATTTAAATGCCTGTATCGACCTCCACAGTTATAGAAAATAGGAGGATGAAATGTATTGAATAACTGATCTTCAGCAAGTGTGAGCCCCTTGAAAAATACAGTTTTAACAGTTTGCTGTCTGGAGCATTTAGTTGTGAGCAGAAGTGGTGTAACTAGTTACGTTTAGCCTACTGTTATATTTACTTGAGTTACTTTGGAAAAAGGTTTACTTTTGAGGGTAGTTTAGATATACCATACTTTTTACTTTGAGTAATATTATTATGAAACATTGTACTCTGGCTTGAGTAAAATTGCTGAATACTCCACCCACTATGAGTAACTTCACTAAATGAAGAACAAACATATTTTAACAAAGAAATACAGTAGACAAGAACACACACCCACATTTTATTAAAAGAGACCACCTGTTTCTGCATGAGCTTTGGTTTTCTAATGTAATTTTGTTTGTTGAGCTTCCTGTTGCATTTTGAGGTCAAGTGAATAGACAGTAAACACCGTAAATTGTCACTGGATGTATGTTGTTTTTTTTTACCTTGTTCTATGATATGTTTATTCATTACCTATTACATGTACTGGTTTTATATTGAAAAGATGGACTTAGAAAAGTGTTTTTTCTGCTACTCTTCCTTGAGTTCAATTTTTTGGTACTCTACCCACCTCTAGGAGCGTGTTACCACAATACCAGGCAGGTAAGTAATCAGCAATGATTCCAAAGAGGATTTCTTGCTGGCCATTGGAGTAAAAAAAAAAAACCAGGGTAATCGCCCAAATCTTCAGGTGAAACTCGAAAGATTAGAATATCATGCAAAAGTTAATTTATTTCAGTAATTCAACTTTAAAGGTGAAACTAATAAATGATATAGACTCGTTACATGCAAAGCAAGATATTTCAAGCCTTTATTTGTTATATTTTTGATTATTATTGCTTACAGCTTGTGAAAACTCCAAATTCAAAGTATCAGAAAAGTAGAATATTACATTAAATCATTAAAACAATGATTTTAAATAGAGAAATCTCAGACCTCTGAAAAGTACAATCATGTACTCAGTACTTGGTTTTTGGCCCCTTTTGCATTAATTGCTGCCTCAATGCGGCGTGGCATGGATGCTATCAGCCTGTGGCACTGCTGAGGTGTTATGGAAGACCAGGATGCTTCATTAGCGGCCTTCAGCTCTTCTACATTGTTCGGTCTCATGTCTCTCATCTTTCTCTTGACAATGCTCCATAGATTCTCTATGGGGTTCAGGTCAGGCAGGTTTGCTGGTTATTCAAGCACAGTAATCCCAGGGTCATTGAACCAGGTTTTTGTACTTTTGGCAGTGTGGGTAGGTTCCAAGTCCTGCTGGAAAATTAATTCAGCATCTCCATAAAGCTCATCTGCAGAAGGAAGCATGAAGCGCTCCAAAATGTCCTGGTAAATGGCTGCGTTGACTCTGGACTTAAAGCTCAGTGGACCAACAGCAGCAGATGACATGACTTCACAAATCAACACAGACTGTGGAAACTTCACACTGGACTTCAAGCATCTTGGATTGTGTGCCTCTCCATTCTTCCTCCAGACTCTGGGACCTTGGAGCCCAGGTAAGACACTTCTGATGTTTATTGTTCAGGAGCGGCTTGACAAGAAGAATAAGACATTTGAAGCCCATGTCCAGGATCTGTCTATGTGTGGTGGCTCTTGATGCACTAACTATTAATTTGCATATGTGCATCAGTCCACTCCATGTGAAGGTCCCCAACACTTTAGAATGACCTTTTCCAGTCAACCCTCTCCAGGCTGGGCTCATCCCTGCTGCTTGTGCATCTTTTTCTTCCACACTTTTACCTTTCACATAACTTTCTATTAATGTGCTCTGATACAGCACTTTGGGAAAATCCAACTTCATTTGCAGTTACCTTTTGATGCTTTCCCATCCTGTCAGTGATGGTTTTGTGCCTAACTGTCAGCTCAGCAGTCTTCCCTATGATTGTGATTCATACTGAACCAGACTGAGACCATTTAACGGCTCAGGAACCTTTTTTAGGTGATTTGGATTAATTAGCTGATTAGAGTGTGACACTTTGAGCCTAAAATATCGAACCTTTTTATAATATTTTTATTTTCTGAGATTTTGAATTTGGGGTTTTCACAAGCTGAAAAGCCATATTCATCAAAATTATAACAAATAAAAGCTTGAATTATCTTGCTTTGCATGCACAAGTCTACATCATATATTAGTTTCACCTTTTAAGTTGAATTGCTGAAATAAATAATCTTTTGCAAGATAATCGAGTCTTACCTTTATGAAGACAGTTGGCAGGTAAAAGGTAAAAGTTCAAGAAAGAACTATTGGAAAATAACTCAACACATGCTGCTTTTTTAAAAAAAAGGTTGCGCAGCAAAAGCCCCTTCTTTTAAAAATAGAAAAAAAATAGCAGCGTCACGTAGGTTTTTAGAGTTACATCAAAAGGTACCACAAAACACGTAGTCGTGTAGTCATGTTGCACTGCACTGTGACTGAAAAAAAAAAAACAAGCCAAAAGAAACCTCATGGGAACAGTCAACTGTCATGTTGTTGACATGAACGTTTCTGTAGATCAAAGTAATCTAGAGAAAAGATATGAGGCCATCTGGCTGACGGCTGGAGCTTGGCTGAAACTGGGTCACTGAAAAGGACAAAGATCTTACACACCACATTAAATTCTGTGTCAGAGCCAATCAAAGTAACTCTCAAAAGTATTCATACCCCTTGAACTTTTTCATCTTTATTCTTGCTACAATCACACTTTATAGCATTTTAGTGCAATCATATGGAACAGAATAACTCAAATTAGTGCATAAATGTGAAAGGTAAGGAAAGAGGTTTTCAGTCCAAGAAAGAACCAGATTTCACTGTAAGGGTTTTGGGGTAGGACTGTACCGACTTTGCAGATCTTGAGAATGAAGAGCATTATTTTTAGTAAAATAACTTACACTCAGTTGGACTGGACTGTGAGCATCTGTCAACATCAATTTCCAAGTGCATTTAAGTCTGGATTTTGACCGGATTCGTTTATTACATGGAATGTCTTGATCAAAACCATTTTATAGTTGCACTTGCTGAATATTTAGGGTCCTTGTCCAGCTGGATGGTGAACCGGTCTCCTAGTTTCAAGTCTTCTGCAGCCTCTATTATTTCTTCCATTATTCTGCTCTATTTAACTCCATCCATCTTCCCATAAACTCTAACCAGCTTCCCTGTCCCATTTCAAGAAAAGCATCCCCGCAACATTATGCTTTCACCACCATGAGTCACAGTGAGGATCATGTGTACAGGGTGATGTGTAGTATTACTTTTCCACCACACATAAAACTTTGCATGTAAGCAAAAAAGTTAAATTTTGCTCTCATCTAAACAGAGGACCTTCTTCCAAATGTTTAGCGGGTCTCTTACATGACTCCAAAACTCCAAACAGGACTTCTTTTGGCTTTCTTCCTGCATGGAGTTGCCGACAAACTGTAGTCCTGTTGACAGATCCCCCCCACCCCCTACCCACGAACTGTGGATCTCTGCAGCTCCCCCAAAGTAACCATATGCTGCCATGTCTTGGTAGGTTTGCATTTGTACTTTTGTATTTTTTCCACTTTTATTTGTTATCTTTCATTCAAGAAAATGGTTTTCTTGTCTTCTTGTGAACGTTTGACTTTTCTTTAGTTTTGTTCTGAAACCTAATGTTAGATATCAATTTGTAAGTTTGATTTAACTGGAAAACACTGTAACTACTTATACAGTAGGTGTTCATAAAATTGTAGCTCTTGAAGAATTGTATTAATTAAGAATAAGGGCAAAAACGGTTGTCTGAATTGTAAAGGTTGCTGACCCCTAATTTAGGAGCATCAGACTAAAAGTGCCCGAAGATGCACGCCACACTTCTAAGATTTATATTCCCTTTTCGTATAATGGTGTATGACAGTAATTATGCACTATTTTGTGTTGCTTCGTCACATAAAATACACAAATTATTGTGGCTGGAAAAAAAAAATCTAAAAAGTTGAAGGTGGAGCTCAAGGCACCATATAAATAATAATGAAAATGAGAGTAAAGGTGTTGAATCATGCTTGTTGTTGAGCACCTAAAAACACTGATTGTTAAAACCAGGTTTATCAGAACTGAGCCTAATTGGCAGTGTCGTGTCCAGCTGGTTCAGCAGAATTTGATGATTATGCTTTAATTTTTATGGTTCTGCAGAAGTAATCAGAATTTCATTGGAATCCTGGCTGTCGGGAAATCTCGCCGCGAGCTGGCCACTAGGGGCGCCAGTTGCCCTAAAACCGCAGTCCAGCGTTTAATGGAGGCGCGGTAAAAAAGATTGGAGCCGTGCCACGTGCGGCATCAAAGCCTATTATGAAATTCAGAACACGTGCTGGTTATGAAGAAACTGAGCCGAGTTATTGCTGCTGGACGTGAGTCCCCCGGGCTTTTCACTGCAGCGCAGGTGATTACGCTCGCTGCGTGAGAAGTGGGCGGATTTTAGGACCCGCGGGGTTGGACTCCTGTTCGAATAATAAAAGTTGTTGGGATCCGCGCGACAAAAGCCGCCGACCGGACTGCTTCAGAGAGTGGTTGCGGGCCAGCCCCGGTGGCGCTTTCCCGTGGCAGCTGTGTGCGGCGGCAGCAGACCGCTGAGTGGAGCGATCCCTCCGCCGCTTTAATAATACATGTACACAGACGCAGGGGGGGAAAGGGGGGGGGGGGGGGGGGGGGAGCGTGGGCTACCGTGTCCGTGTTTTCTCCGGAAGAGAGGGTGTGAGAAGCATGGGACACGTCTCATGTCGGGAACCGATCCTGCCACACGCCTAGAACACAATCCCGTCTGAACATCTGCTCCGACGGAACCATCGGCTGTGAACGGAGCTCCGGAGCATCCTAACGGGACATCCCCTCCGGTGCAGCGCTTAAAGGAGCCCGTCTGGGGTGAGAGAAACTTTTTTTTTTTTTTTTTTGGTTTGTTTTGTTATTTCCTGGTGCATTCGCGTTCTGCACCTTGCACACAACACTTGGAGGGTAAGGGGATGTAATGCAGACGGCACACGTCTTTGCTGACCGTGTTCCGGGGGAGGAGGTGGGATGCTCTGCAGCTTGTACCCGCTTCTTCTGCACAGTGGAGCCCGGAGGCTGCGGTGAAAACACAGCATGCAGCGGTGTGGATCTGTGTCATGCACCTGGCATGAAGGGATCCTGTGCCTTTACTGTCACCCGGATCCTGTGCCTTTACTGTCACCCCCCCCCCCCCCCCACACACATACACACACCCTCTGAGGATGGCAAAAAGGTCCTGCTGGAATAATTCATATATTTAGGGGCCTCCTGCCAGCACAATGGTGGGCGCTTACTGTAACAAAGTGTAGTGTTTGTTTTTGTTTTGGAGAAATAACTGGATGCATTTGCATCACTGACGAGGCAGAAGCTTCATGTCTACATCAACTGGTTTCTAATCTTAAAACCAGTTTTACAAGCCTATTCATCAGTCTGATAGGGCTGGAGAGATTGGTGCTTCAAAATAAGAGCACAGCCGGCCTAAGGCACATGCATATTAAGCATATTGCTTATGGGGGGGGGATTCCACACATTTATAAGCACTAAGAAAATGTTATGCTTTGCTGGAATGAATGCACAACTTGTAACTCTCCTAATTAATCAATTAACATTGCAATCAGCATGTTAACGTGCCAGGTCCTGCAGAAAGACGTTTATTTTTTCCTGCATGGCTGTAACAAAATAAAATGCATCGAGGCAGAAGGTGATGCTGACGGAGCGTTTCAACATGGAGAGGGGGGGGTTCTCCCAGGGCTGCATTCATGCAAGAACTTCCTTCCACTGAGTACATGACTGATATGTCCTACATAACGTGTCTGTTTTACTCCTGAGACCAGGGGAACCATGCAGCAGAGTGTGACATGATGCCTGCTCTCGCACAGAGAAAACCAGCCTGGCAGTGTATGACAACTTCTATCCTCCCTGAGGACATGCATAAAATGAGTTCAGCTGAGCTGCTTAGAGGCTGTGTTGCAACAGCGCTGATACGTTGGCGTTCAGCCGCTCAACTTCCCTCTTTCGGGCTTGTTAAGTGCTTCGCGTTCACTTTTATGGGCTGTAAATGTCACAAACGGCGCCGAAAGACATCAAATGAAACAGGACTGTCGGAGGAATCCCACGAACTTTAGCCGGGGCTTTCCGATTGGAGCAGTTCAGCAGCATCTAAATGGCTTTCATTTTGTCCCGCTGGGCATGTGCACATTTGCAGGATGTTGCAGAAGCATAGTGGTTCGGGCAGTTTTGTAGAAAGAAGGGAAGAAGAAAAAGACAGACGGGAGCTACGCTGCTGAAAGCTGTTTATCAACTATTGATTTTCCTTTTTTTTATTTCTGCCGTTTGACCCTCTCTTAACATGGCATTGGCTCTCTTTACACAAAGGAAGCTGTCTTGCAGAGAAGAACATGTCAACAGCTCCAAGATCTTTCCGCCTCTTAAGCAAATCAGTTACATAAACAGAAATCAGTAGCACCTCTTTTTTTATTTTTATGTCCGTGCAGTGGCAGTAATCACATTGCTTTGCAAAAGTCCTCAGCATCACTGTATGTTGTTTGCGTTTCTTTTCCACAGCATCTACCGTTCTTTGCACATTGGATGCCTCTTTATCTTGTTTTCAGTCTAAAACAGCCGCTCAAGAGCACTTTACAGACAAGAAGACGGTAATAAAGTGAGCGGGCTTGAAGACTTTTGGTTTGCGCTGCGCTTTAGTTTCAATAACCAATATGTTGGCAGTCTTGAGGTCACTCTCGTGTAACACGTCAAGCATTACAACACGGGCGAGCCTCACTTTTCAGTCTTTTTCAGCTTCCCAACAGGTTGCCGAGTATTCCACTCCACCCAGTCTGACCAGCGTCCTACGTGAATAACAGCATTCCCACAGCACTGCGCTGCCACCACCATGTGTGACCACGGGGATGGTGTGTTCAGGGTCTTTCTTAGCTGTGCCACTTTTTCACATGTCTTGACAGCTGTTGCATGCAGGGCTGGGTGTTGCTCACCCGTATTATGTTGAGCCCAGCTCCCCCCGCGAGCCTGACATGTGCATTGAGGGTTGGACTCTGGCCTAAGATTGCCCTGTGCTGGTTGGTGACAACTGTAGCTGTATCCTGCAGCTCTCTGTATTGCAACCACTTTTATTGTTGTCCTGTTATTAGACAGTGGTCAGTGCATTACTGCAGTTCTTTGATAAGGTCGGTGTAAAGCACCTCTGTTTGTTCCTTTATCGCTTTGTATATTCCAGACGGGATCGTCAAGAAGAGGTGTGTATATTTCTGTGTGGGTGTGTTTAAGGGAGACTGACCCAGAGGCATTCAGCTCAGACTGGATCAAAATTGGTGGGTTTTTTTTCAAACTGTGCACTTTTTCTTTTTTCAAGTGGTCCACCTTAAATATTTTATAGTTTAAATGAGCTCGTACTGCAGAAGCAGAGTACTTTCCTCCAGGAAGCAGGAGAACCTGTGACATACAACTGAAGCGCGTTTCCCCCTTTCGGAGTGTATCCACAGCAAACAGCGCTGTGTTTAAAGTCTCACAGTCTTTAATCTTCCATCCCTGACACAGAATGCAACTGCACTCGCTCTGTGTTATTGTTACATCTGCTGCCGTCTCCTCTGCGGAATTGGCCCCGAGTTCCTGGAAGCTCTCGGCGTGTGTTTGCAAAACCCGGATGCTATGGAATCATTCCAGCGTTGCGCGGTTCAGAGAATACCAGAACGGTTCTATTAGAGGGAACAGATAGGTTCCTCTCTAGTCCATTATATTTATATTTTTCATGTTATGCTCAGTTGTGTTTGTGATTACCTCGGCGCTTTAGCCTGTGCAGAACTTTACGGTATCAGAGAGAATAATAATATTATCATTATGAGCGAGATGCACTGATAAGAGCTTTGTGGCCGATTTCTGAGCTTTGGTTTTGTAAACGTTGCCATTTTTCTGCCAAATTAAGATTTCTCTGTAAGCGCTATGATATAAGATTTAGGAACAGTATTCAAGCAATTTTTATGGACTTTCTGTCATATTTAGAATATCAGTAGAGGTGATGTCACATTGTGAGCAGATACCAGGTTTTACTCATTTAAGATGAATATATTTTCAACTGTATATATTTTCAGTTTCTTTGTTTATTTCACAAAGAAGATAAATAATTGTTTTAACTTTGAGAAACCCAGAGAGCTGCCAACCATAAAGGCTTCAAAGAATGAAAAGGAAAAACGTTGCTCCACTCCATTTATCCTTCCCGTTATCTTATGAAAATCATGCTCTCTCTCGCTTTCTCGCAGCCTAGATGAATTGCATATGTCTCCTCATCAACACATGTAATAGAAATGCTATTTCCTTTGTTCATTTTAAAGCACCTCAACGCGACAGAAAATTGCTAACTTTGTGTGTCCTTCCATCAGTAACGGCATCTACAGCGAAGGGGGTTGTTGTTTATGCAGCCTGGTTAATACTTAGGTATTGTGTGGTCACTGATTAGGGGAAAAAAAGGTGGATTTTTGAGTTTCGGACAAGCCAGTAACCGGTGAAGCTAAAAACTAAAAGCCTATTTCTGGATGCAGTGCTCCTCTTCTCTGTAACAACATAATTGTTAAACCTTGATAGACTTGCTATTTTCTTTTAGGGGGTCATTAAGTCAGTGAAATCAGCCTGCTGTGTCTCGGTGGTATCCATGAACGGGACAGCATATGAGATCGCATGGCTGTTCTTATGGGCGCTGTTTCTTCTCCTCAACACTAGACATGCTTAATACTCATGCAGCTTAATAAATATATTTCACATACATCACAAAAGTAATTGCTAACAAATCTCTTGGAGGCCTTGCTCCAATGGATATCCTTTTCGGTGTTTGCTCCTTATATCACCAACCTGCTGATTGCACTGCTGATTGCACTAAGCACTTCATTACAAAACCAAACATCGTGCATTTTTACTATGAAGGAACGTGTAAAACATCTGATTGGAATACAATTATATTGCTGTTTTGGTATGTATCATTCCCCCCCCCCCCCCCCCAGCATTTAGGGCCAGCGACACCTTTTTTATTTACTTCTACTTGGTGATTCTTACCAGCATGCTAACGGGCCTTTTAAATTTATTCATACCCCTTTAATTATTTCCCATTTTCTCCCTGCATAATTAGGAAATGAAATTAAAAAGTATCAGGATTTAGTATTTTAATCTTGGTGAATGCCTGAGGCTTGTTGGAGAACAAACGGCATCATGAAGACCAAGGAAAACAGCAGAAAGGTCAGAGAGAAAGTTGTGAAGAAACGGGATTGGATTATAGAACGAAGCCCCAAGCTTCAAAGCTTCAAGCCCGGTAAGTTATCTGGATTTTAGAATAAAACCTATCAAGGCATGGCCGGCCACCTAAACTGACAGGCCAAATGGCAATTCAGCAGGTAGCTGCAGGGCTCACATTGCACACATACATTGCCTGCAGTTGATCTTTGCGCATTTCTGAAACTTGGTTTTCTCTGCAGAATAATAGTTTGTTTTATGAGGGCGTCTTTAAAAAAAGGGGCAGCAGCCTCCTTCAGCTGTTTGTTTTTGGCCCATGCAAACAGGTTGTACACCATCACCATTTTTACTGAGGATCACGTGTTGCAAACAAGAACTTTTTAGTCTCTCCCGTCAGGAACGACGCTCTAATTACACATCCTTCCTGTTTGACTGGACGTTTTGATTTTGCACTCCAATGAAGACATCTTCTGCTTGCTTTATTTAAAGTAAAATAGATAATCTTTTGGTAATTGTATACACATTAAGATTAATGAGCGTTAGGCGTTTCTTTCTTCGGCCAGAACTGCTGAGTCAGGCTTCCTGTCTGGGAGATTGATCCAGGAAAAAAACATTAAAAACGTAGCACAAAAATGTAAGGAAATTTCAGTTTGTTCAAAAATGTCTTTGTTGTAACAGTGCTTCTTTTATAAATATGATGACTAAATCTTAAACTGTTGCAAAGCCTGTTTCTCCCTTTAAATGGTGCCTCATTTGCAAGTAAGATGCATCTGTAGATCGAGCAGCAGAGTTGGGTGTGGAGCTTTAAAATCTTGCCAAGTCGTCTTTACCAATGCCAAGCAGCTTATTCTGCTATTGGCTCTTGTTTGGTGTCTTTTTTTATTGGATTGGCCTATTGAGTTATACACATACACAACCTAAACATTCACGCACCTTCTCCTCATACTGGTTACCAGCTTGGTCACACACTGCTGTGGGATGGCACTCCAATTCTTCAATCAGCATTTGTTCCAAGTCGCCCAGTGTTGTCATGTTGGCCGCCGTGGTTTTAACAGCTCTCCCAAACCGATCCCACTAGTGTTCAGTGAGGTTGAGGCCAGAACTGCAAGCAGGGCATTCCGTCCTCTCTCTGGAAGCAGTCTCTAATGGACTCTGTAGGTGGCAGCTATAACATTCTGGTGGATAGAGTTCACTCCCAAGGAATGGAGACATGTGATTGCCACCGGTTACGGAATCTCCTATTCATATCTGTGATGGGAATATTTCAAAGTAATATGAATTAATTGATTAGTTACATGTTAGTAAATGCATCTAGGGAATGTGTCATGTAGAGATCATCAGAGTTCATAAACGGACATCAGTGAACAGCAGATTTGAGCAGGACACCCTCTGATCTTGTTCCCTCTAGTTTGCAGTGTGAAGGGATTTAACCTTGTGGGACCACACATCAAGACTGCATAAGAGAGACAGATTCTGGTTGCAGGGTTTTGTCTTGTAATCTGTCCAGTCTTAATGATAAAATATCTAAAAGGCTTAGCGGACTGCAGTCTCATCTTTGTTTAAAGGAAGGAGCTATTTTTCTTCTACGACCTATCCAATTCAGTTTAGTTTCAAATCGGTTTATTTATATAGTGCCAATTCACAACACACGTCATCTCAAGGGCACTTTAGAAAGTCATTTCATTTCAATCATGCATACATTCCAATCAGTTGAAAAGTGTTCTGTGTAAGGAAACCCAGCAGATTGCACAAGTCATTGACTTGTAGCATTCACTCCTCCTGGACGAAAGTGTAGCAACAGTAGACAGTCGCCTGCATTGTCAAGGCAAGGCAAGGCAATGCAATGCAATTTTATTTGTATAGCACACTTTCAACAGCAGGGTAATTCAAGGTGCTTTAGATGATTTGGTGATTTAAAAGAAACACATAAAAGAAACACACATTACACATGATACACAATAAAGCAAGAGAAAAAAAAAAAAAGCAAGAGAGCATGAACACATTTCATACATATAACATCAAGCATTTACTCAAAGGCAATTCTAAACAGATGGCTGCTTCTCCATGTTTAGTTCTGAGTCTAGGGATGTTTAGTAGGCTAGAATTAGAGGACCTGAGTGGTCTTGGTGGTTAGTACCATGACAACAGGTCTTCAACATATTTTGGTGCTAAGCCATGTAATGATTTATAAACTAGTAAAAGTATTTTAAAGTCTATTCTCTGAGCTACAGGGAGCCAGTGTAAGGACTTTAGAACTGGAGTGATGTGCTCTACTTTCCTGGTTCTAGTGAGGACGCGAGCGGCAGCGTTCTGGATCAGCTGCAGCTGTCTGATTGACTTTTTTGTCAGTGAATTTACAGCAATCCCTTAAGCCTAGTTTATTCTTCTCCGTCAGCTGACCTTTTCTGGCCGGTCTGTGTATCATTGCAGTGAGGTCTCTAGTCGACGACAGTTTTTTTTTAAACCTTCCGCTTGTAAACTAATTTCTGCTCCAGGACCAATGGCCAACAGAGAGCAGGGTTTGATTAAGCTGGAAAGCTTTTTACTAGAAGTGCAGCTCATTGAATGCTCTAAAAACGCATTTAAAAAAACAAATACAGCGGTCTGTTTTGTTCTATACACCTCCTGGTGTTCAAAATTGCCAAAAGGACCATATTAGATAAACTGCCCTTGCAATATAAAGCATTTAGTGGCCAAAAGCTGCATTGACTACTAATTACATCGACTACAGAGCACCATTCTGGTGAAATAATCTGGGGCTGATGTTGGGCTGACCAGTAACAGACGTGCGCTCTCCGTTGCGTTCGGATAGTTAAAAAATTGAGCTCCATTCCATCCGTGCTTGCTTACCGGTCAGAGAGCCCTTGTGTCGTTGGATAATGACGCTGCGGGTCTCCGCGCCGCCGCAGATGGAGAAGTATAAACTAGGCTTCATACTGAGGATGAATATAGCAACAGTGGAGATGAAAAACTGCCATTTTAACAGGAAGAAACCTCCAGCAGAACCTGGCTCGGTACGAGCGGCCATCTGCCATGACCGTCTGAGGGTTCGAGAAGACAGAGCAGAGACACAGAAGAACTATCCGTCTGCATCACGATTGCCCCCAATGATGATGAGAGTAGTTTCAAGGGAGATGCCAAACCACACCATTTTTAACCATGCTTACTTAACTCCAAGCAGTTGGTGCTTGGTTAAGGACCGGTTTGGAACGAGGAAGCTGGTGCTTGGGAAGTGGAAAACCAAAGAACCAGTTCCGAGTCAGGCTCTGGCACCAAGCTACCTACATTTGACCTGTCAAATAGAACGTTCAAGCATGCTCAGGTAAGAATGTAAACGAGGTAAATGATACACCTGGTGTACTTGCATTGTAAACTTTTTTTGATGCTCACTTAAGCTCAAAGTTATTGGAATAGTTTAGCTAATATTTGTTTTGATCAAGTTTCTGTTTTCTGGTGCATTCCTAAATTTGTGAATTCCCACTTTAAATAGAACCTTGGACTCTGGGTAACTCATTTGCAATAGACAAACAATGACCTTAAATTAGAGGTGTCAAAAGTATTCACATTTAATACTCAAGTAACTTCTACTTGAAGTATATTTCTGTAGAAGTTGAAGTATCAAGTCAAGTTTTTTACTCATGTAAAAGTAACACAGTGCTGGATTCAAAACAACTTTAGTGTAAAAGTAATGTAATTTAAAAAATGACAATAAAGAATAAAGCTTGAGCCTCACCTCTGCCCAAAAAACAAAGGTCTTAAGGGTTATAATGTTATGTAAATATTGAAACATTTGGGATACACTAAGCTACCTGTTTCAGCTTATCTGTACCTGTCCATCCTATCCGGGTATCCGTCCTCCAGCGGGATGAGAGGCTGGGTACACGCTACACAGGTCACCAGTCCATCGCAGGGCAGCACAGGACAAACAACCATGCATGCACACACATACCTAAGGACAATTTAGAAAGACCAATTCACCTAACAGTCATGTTTTTGGACAGTGGGAGGAAGCTGGAGTACCCAGAGAGAACCCATGCACAGGGAGAACATGCAAACTCCATGCAGAAAAGCCCCAGGATGGGATTCGGCCTTCTTGCTGCAAGGCAACAGTGCTACCAACTGTGCAGCCTAGCTGTAACAACCATATGTGGACTACTGAGCATTAATATGTGTTTCATGGAGTGATATGATGACTAGTTGCCTATAAACATTGTAATGCTGCATTTGCCTGACTGTACCACCGACATCTTTGAACTCTGCAACATACGTCTGCTTTGTTCTGGCTGGACTGTGAAGTGGGTTGTGTAATAGAGGCCAGAGGTCAGCTAAACAAAAAACAAAAAAAATTGTTTTAAGTCATCAGGTGTGACTTACACACACAGTTTGGATTTGATTTGTTTTTATTTTTAATTAGTTTACTGTTTTCCGTTACCTTTCTAAAAAAAAAAACGTACGAATATGGAAAATATTCTGTTAACACGACCCGGGTGCACAGTATGCAATGGATCGTATACAAGTAGGATGTCAGAATGGTCGATGTTTAAAATTATGATGAAACCACAGTCAAATTCTATGCAGTTGGCGTGTTTTTTTGGATGGATTATTTTTGTTTCTTTTTAATAAAAGACTTAATGAAACAGGAGTAACGAGGCTATTTTTAAAATATGAGTAGAAAGAACAGATAATTGCGTGAAAATGTAAGGAGTAGAAGTAAAAAGTAGGCCAATAGATAATTACTCCAGTAAAGTATAAATACACAAAATTTCCACTTAAGTAAGGTAATTAAGTATTTGTACTTTGTTACTTGACACCTTTGCCTCAAATTCAATTCAAATTCAAAATTACTTTATTAATCCCAAAGGGAAATTAATGTTGTTGTAACTCATTATGCAAGTTCCTTCAAAGATTTGTTGTAGATGCTGATGGCTGTGGGTAGGGATGATTGGGTAACATACATTTTTGTTTCGAAAGTTTCACTAATCAAATCTTGTATTGAATCGTGCAATTTAGAAATAATCCAAGAAAAAGAATCAATGAATCGGAGTGAAATTAGCACGTCAAAAGGCGAGGTTGCTGCTGGGACTAATTGCTACCTTTCACGTTTCTACTTGTTTCTTGATCAGAATCTAATTTTAGATGTCAGCGAGGCTGAAACGGCTTCACTTAAAGTGTCAGTTTAAGAGGTGGGAAAGTGTAGCCGGAGAGAGCAGGTCCATAGATGAATACATTTCCAGGTCCTCATCATTTCACCCCATGTGAGGTGCACCCGTGCTTCTTTTTAGCTTTCAAAAAACAACCAGCAAGCATTTGGGGACTTCTCAGATCTCTCACTTAACCTCATCAAGAGCCGTCAAGCACTCCCCCTCCACTACATGCACTTCTCCCCACTTCTCATTAGCATGTTTATGGGAGGTACCAGCATGAGTGCTAAACCCACTGGGAGCTTGCACCAGTTATTTATTATCATCAGGTTGTAAGCAAAAATTAAGTAAACCTAAACCTAAGGGTGGACTTAAATGCAGGGGTCACGTTTACTGAATATTTTCCATATTTGACTTTTTCTGAAGGCCATCCATCATTTTGACAGATTCATATTCACACCTCTGACCACTCGGTGTAAGTTCACAGACATTTTCAACTTAACCACAGAGTACAGGTAACTAAATCAATTTAAAAATCCGGTTCAGACCTGGTGCACCTGTTCTGTGCGCGGTCGGTTCATTGACTGGTTGGACTGGCCCTGGCCTTTGTTGGATGCCTGATCTCGGCGCTCTGCGTTGCGCGGGATCAGGACTCGGGAGCTGGTACAACTTGGTGTCCAGGTGCTGGCTGAGCTTGGCCTGTGGATGCTGTCCATCCGCTGCGGCTATCGGTGGGGCGCCCCGACGTGGGGCAGGGGTGGGGCGCTGGGATGTTGGCGGTGGGGAATGGCCCAGGGCGGTGGTGGCGCATGGCGGCCGGCCGCGGCCCCTGCGGTGCCAGGGGCCCCTCGTCGGCCGGTCCCTTGTCAGGTCCCTGCTGGGGGGTGGGGCGCCCCTGGGCCCGTGGGTAAGCAAACAAGAACATATCAGGACCCACTGCAGTTTGCTTATCGCTGTGGAGTTGGAGTTGAAGATGCCATCATCCACCTACTTCAACCAACCCACTGTCATCTGGACAAAGCAGGCAGCACTGTGAGGATCATGTTCTATGATTTCTCCAGTGCGTTTAACACAATTCAGCCTGATTTGCTTTGTCAGAAACTCCTGAAGACACAGGTGGAGCCCTCAACAATCGCCTGGATCAATGACTACCCGACAAACAGACCACAATTTGTGAGACTGAAGAATTGTGTGTCAAACCAGGTGGTCAGCAGCACAGGAGCACCACAAGGGACCGTACTCTCACCATTCCTTTTCACTCTGTACACCTCAGACTTCCAGTACAAATCAGAGACCTGTCATCTGCAGAAATACTCAGATGACTCTGCAATTGTCGGGTGTATCAGAGATGGACAAGAAGCTGAATACAGAGAGCTGGTGGACCGCTTTGTGACATGGTGTGTAAACAATCGTCTCACCTTGAATGTGAACAAAACATTCTTCTCCCATGCTTCCATCATGGGAGAAGAAGTGGAGGTGGTTGAGGAGTATAAATACCTCGGAGTTCACCTTGACAACAGACTGGACTGGAGGCGCAACAGTGAAACCGTCAACAAGAACGGACAGAGCAGACTGTTCTTCTTGAGGAAGCTTAGGTCCTTCAAGGTTTGCAGCAAGATGCTGCAGATCTTCTACAAGTCTGTTGTGGAGAGTGTAATCTCTTCAGCCGTCATCTGGGATTTAAATAGGCTAAACAACCTTATAAAGAAGGCTGGTTCTGTTCTTGGGACCACTGTGGAAAATCTGGAGATGATAATGCAAAGAAGGATTCTTCATAAAATCCAAAAAATTATGGACAACCCTGAGCATCCTCTTCATGAGACAGTCATACAACAACAGAGCGTCTTCAGTCGGAGGCTTCTTCAGTTTCGCTGCAACACAGACCGCTACAGGAAATCCTTCCTGCCCACAGCCATCATCATCTACAACAACTCCTTAAAGAATTAATTATATGAGCTTTACCAACACTTAATTTCCCTCTGGGATCAATAAAGTATTTTTGAATTTGTATTGAATTGAATTGAATGTGGGAGCCTCATCAAAAACCTGTCCATCATATTAGCGTTTTATTGTTATCCATTCATATTGCGCCCCCCCCCCCAACCACTGATCTAAACCATTTCATGGCTGTATATGTAGGGTTGTTTATCAGATTTCCTAACATGACTGCCTTGTATTTAGCTCCATCTACCCTTCCCATCAACTCTGACCAGCTTCCCAATGTCCACAGCATAATAGCTCCACAACCATGCCTCCCCATGGGGGTGGTATTTTCAAAGTGATGTGCAGTGTGCCACACAAGTTTTTACAAGTAGCCCACAGAAAGTACATTTTGATCTAGTTTGACTTCTTTTGGCTTTCTTTCAACAAATGCCTACCTCATGGCACTGGGGGGTGAGAACTAATTTGTTAAGGTACTAAAATGGTTTAAGAAGAACCAACAGAATGTGAACCAGTCCACAGGAAATGGGGAGCAATTCTTGAATGCTGTTTTTGATCCTTATTTGACAGCACCAGATATTGTTCCGTTGGATGTTTGCAGACATCTGCTGCTGTTAAACGACAGGCGAACTAACTGCGATAACTAATATGCGCTGTCCAAACTGTCTCCTCCTGAAAACACTGAAAGGAACTTCTCATCTCCTCACTTGCCACAGTTTCCCCCCTTGGGGTATATTGGACAGCTAAAACTCTGCCTTCTCTGGAGGTTTGCACTGTTCTTTCCACACCTAAACAACATTTCAAGGACTATGTGCAGATTTAGACTCACACATCTAGTTTAGGATAATGCATGCTTGTTTTAAGTGAATGCCCACATAGAGAAGCTCCAGCCAACCAACCTACATACAACAGCTCAGTGATGGATGCAACATTAATGAGTTTTCTTCAATGATATTTCATTCCACTGACACATAGGTGGACCTGCTTGTAGTGTTGACGTTTTATTTTAACTAGCTTTGAGTTTGGGAAACTCTTCTCTTTTTTTAGACAAAGGAAACAACATGACTAGTCACACATCTGCACAAAGGAAGTCTTGTTTTTGCAGAAGTAGATCAGCATTGACCTAACAACACGATATGTATATTCTGAAGATGCACAGTACTGTTTTGCAGCTGTAGTCTTCTCATTTGCAATTGTTTATTTATTCAAATTCTGTATTGCTGCACATGGTCGGGTTTCTTTTTTGGCTCTCTTACACTATGCAAGCTGCATGGCTTTGTGGCTGGCTCTGCTGGGCTGCTCTTCAGTTCTACACCATTTTATAAGCTTAAATAAATGGACTCCTTCCAGATTTATGACGTGTTGCCACAGCAGGATGAATACTAATAATCATCCACAGGTTGGCCTTAGTAGTTCTGAAGTAAAATAGCTGATCACCCAGAGAACTGATTAGAAATTTGCTCACAGAGTCCTTTGGGGTGAGTTGTAATAATTAGGCTGCTCCCTTTCCTTCCTGTAACAACATGATTAGGTATGAACTTGCAGTGTCGGCTAAAAGTTTACACACACGCCTCGCAGCCATCAGTGTTTATATTAATGATTCATTTTGGTCTTTATAGAAGCATTTGTATCAGTTTTGTATTCAGGGTGAAATGATTCAGCAACTTCGGTGATTTTTGCAAAGAATCGGTGTTCAAGTTTTCATGTATTGTGGATTTTTTCTTATTTTACAAAGGGTCAAAGTTATACATTTAATAAAACATGCATGCACCATCACTAATTTTTGATTAAATGTTTCTCACCTAGTTGAATCTTATTAGAACGTTTTGTAGCCACCAACAAGTATCATTCTGATAGGATGTTTGACCACTCCTCTCCAGAAAATGTAGGGTTTATTTATAATGGTATAATTGTAAATGACAAAGTCCCAGTTTTTAAGCAGAATTCACAAACTTATATTACAGTTGAGTTTGGCGCATTTACAAAAGCTCAGTATTAACCAGCTTTATCTATTTTGTTTGGAATCAGTTTTTTTTTTGGAACCCCCATCTGTCTCCAAGTTTCAACCATCCACTTACATAAAAGGAAATTGGTTAAGATGTTCAAGACCAACCCAGGATCTACCAGGGCTCAAGCAAATCATAAACGGGAAGCTAGAACGCTAATATCATGTCCATTGTGAAGCCATTTTAACATAAACATGGTATAGCATGGTGCTAACCAAGACTGAAACCCCAACTCACAAATCAACACCTGCCTACATAAGCAAGCCAAATTCCTTCTGAAAAAACTTGTAATTGTCAGACAAAATCTTAGCTTTTTGGTAACAATGTCAAGACATTTGTTGAGACGAGTCAAAATGTGGCTTTAAAGTTGAAGAAAACTGTTCAATTTGTTGAGCATACAGTGGCTTACAAAAGTATTCGGCCCCCATGAACTTTTCCACATTTTGTAACATTACAGCTACAAACATGAATCAGTTTTATTGGAATGCCAGGTGAAAGACCAATACAAAGTGGTGTACACGTGAGAAGTGGAACGAAAATCATACATGATTCCAAACATTTTTTATAAATAAATAACTGAAAAGTGGGGTGTGCGTAATTATTCAGCCCCCTTTGGTCTGAGTGCAGTCAGTTGCCCATAGACATTGCCTGATGAGTGCTAATGACTAAATAGAGTGCACCTGTGTGTAATCTAATGTCAGTACAAATACAGCTGCCCTGTGACGGCCTCAGAGGTTGTCTAAGAGAATGGTGGGAGCAACAACACCATGAAGTCCAAAGAACACACCAGACAGGTCAGGGATAAAGTTATTGAGAAATTTAAAGCAGGCTTAGGCTACAAAAAGATTTCCCAAGCCTTGAACATCCCACGGAGCACTGTTCAAGCGATCATTCAGAAATGGAAGGAGTATGGCACAACTGTAAACCTACCAAGACAAGGCCGTCCACCATCATGTGGCAGCATCATGCTCTGGGGGTGCTTCTCTTCAGCAGGGACAGGGAAGCTGGTCAGAGTTGATGGGAAGATGGATGGAGCCAAATACAGGGCAATCTTGGAAGAAAACCTCTTGGAGTCTGGAAAAGACTTGAGACTGGGGCGGAGGTTCACCTTCCAGCAGGACAACGACCCTAAACATAAAGCCAGGGCAACAATGGAATGGTTTAAAACAAAACATATCCATGTGTTAGAATGGCCCAGTCAAAGTCCAGATCTAAATCCAATCGAGAATCTGTGGCAAGATCTGAAAACTGCTGTTCAGAAACGCTGTCCATCTAATCTGACTGAGCTGGAGCTGTTTTGCAAAGAAGAATGGGCAAAAATTTCAGCCTCTAGATGTGCAAAGCTGGTAGAGACATACCCTAAAAGACTGGCAGCTGCCAGCAAAAAGCAGCAAAAGGTGGTTCTACAAAGTATTGACTCAGGGGGCTGAATAATTACGCACACCCCACTTTTCAGTTATTTATTTGTAAAAAATGTTCGGAATCATGTATGACTTTCGTTTCACTTCTCACTTGTACACCACTTTGTATTGGTCTTTCACGTGGAATTCCAATAAAATTGATTCATGTTTGTGGCTGTAATGTGACAAAATGTGGAAAAGTTCAAGGGGGCCGAATACTTTTGCAAGCCACTGTATCAACAAAATGGTTGGTGGTGCTAGTGCATTGTACAAAGGGTGGAGGAATGACGGAGGAAAACAACGAATCACTGAATTAGAACTCAGATCAAGATGGTTGAAACAGGTCAGTGATGCCAAACACACAATCAAACTGGTTTTGGAATAAAGAAAGCAGGCTAACATGAAGGCTCTGGCCTCATCCTATTGAAAAGCTTAGAACTCAGGTCTGTGTCAGAAAACCAACCTATTAAGAACTCTACAGATTTTGGTCGAATATCCAACCAGAATTATGCCAGAAGTTAATTGACAGCAAGAATGTGGGGTTTCTTTGCACCTTGCTAAGGGACATGTAACAAAATATTAGAACAAACAAATGTATACTGTAATTTTCAGACTATAAGCAGCTACTTTTTTCGCACCCTTTGGACCCTGTGTCCTATATAACAATGTGGCTATTTTATGAATTATTTATTTTTTACTGGTTAACGGCCTCCGGCGGGCACTGTAGCAGGAAGCTCAAAATTGAGACAGACGTAGTTTTCGTGCACACACCCTCATCATGGAAAATGCACGAAGAAATGCAAATAATGCAGCTTTAAGTTGAAGGCAATTGAGCTGGTCGTCAAAGAAGGAAATGGAGCTACTGCATGTAAACTTTACATAAATGAATCGATGGTGAGACGTTGGAGGAGGCGGCGGAAAGAACAGAGTCAGTGTAAAAAGACGACAAAAGCTTTCAGAGGACATAAAGACACTGAAGAAGACGACGTCAGGGGCTTTAGTGCAGAGGAGGAAGATGAAGATAGTGACCAATGACTTTTCTGGTAGGCTAAAGTATGTTTTATTTTCTACCCAGACATGTTACTGTTGTATTGATACCGTATTCATGCTGCACTGCCGATTTTCAGGCAGACTTTGAAAAAAAAAAGCACGTTTTAATTTAAAACCAAAGTAAATCTTCCGTGTACAGTCTTTCTGTGTAAATAACTTATGTTACAACATTTTAATGTGCGGCTTGTATTCAGGTAGGCCTATATATGTAAAACATTTATTTTCTTTTAAAATGTAGCTTGTGCGGTTCATATCCATGTGCGCTCAATAGTTCGAAAATTATGGTATATTTGAAATTTCAAATAGGAAGATTAACAATAAATTCAAACATATGCACCCAATTCTTTTAACTCATTGAAGGAGGTTGTTGTATTAACCTTCCATTTGAAAAAACAGTTCATTAAAAGTCCAACACTGAAAGACAAAGATTATGAGGGTATGTTAACTTTTCACTGAAACTTTATATAGTCCAGTAAATAAGGCAGTAGTCTGACTTAGTGGTGAATCCCACATGAATACTAATATTTAGGATATCTCTGCCTGTGTAAACGATGTAGCACAGAGCTGTAGGTGGCTCTGGTTGATTGTCTGCCATTATTTAACAGTGGACAGACTGCTGATCACAATGAGTTTTGCCAGCCGAGAAGAAGGAGCTTATCTCAGCTCACTGTGATCCTTCAGCTTCTCTGTATCACTTGCTTTGCCGTTTCTGCTGAGGTATCCTCACTGTAACACTGTATAAATATCCGTCATTGTGGATGACCTGCTAACCCTGTGATAGAATCATTGGAGTGGAAAGCAGAATATGACCGTGAGCCAGCTAACACTAGTGCTCTTCCTTTTACATAGAAACCTTTTCAAGGAGCATGGTATTCTAAAAATCCATTCCAATACTGGAGCTCGACCAACCATAAGCCTCAACCTAGTCATCTGCATCAACATTTGTAGTTTTACTGAGGTAGAGATTGAGAGACTTTTTAATGTGGCATTTCTCATCTACTTAAGCTGAAGAAAAGGTTACAGCTCAATATGCTTATGTTCCGCTCATATCTCGATTGAAAAGCTGGCCTTCATCCTGTTTAGAGAGAAAATAACTGGAATAGCGGCACTGGAAATACTGAGAATATTTTGCAAACATCTGTCATAAAATCCTTTTGAAGGGGAGAAAATGTTGTGTCCTAGATTATAGGTGGAAAGAAATCGAGTTACGTCAAGGAAATTATTTTTTTGATTGGACAAAATCATAGATCAACAATACACAGAGAACACATCTTCAAACATCACAATGAGCTCCCCATGTTTACTTGCATTTGACATACTGTTGCCGGTCGGGGCTCAGCGCACATTCCACACATCATGACATAACCCTCTGTTGCTGCAAGGCGTGATCTTCATTCATAAGTCCAGCATTGCGGTAATATTGCCATCAAGCATGCTGCCACGAATGTCGCAATATTCAAGCCTCGCCATGCCGCCATGGCACATTCATAAGACACAGCATTGCGGGAATATTACCCAAATATGCTGCCACGGTGTCTTTTGAAAACGCCTATAGAGTTTCACTAATGCGTTGTTTCCTCTGAGCGGTACCTCTGAGCGACACTATTTTGTCTGTATCCATTGTAAAAGGGGCCCATACAACCGACACGTACCATACCATTCCTGAAACCCCTTCAGTTGTAGG
Source organism: Valencia hispanica (assembly GCA_963556495.2). NCBI lineage: Eukaryota > Metazoa > Chordata > Actinopteri > Cyprinodontiformes > Valenciidae > Valencia > Valencia hispanica. Next base: position 39,646,462 of record OY747715.1, on the reverse strand, counting down.
TTTACAGGACAATGGTATGGTTAGGGTAAAGTATGGTGGATTGGCAAGAGATAACTTGGGGCCTTTTTCCACTGATCTGGTTCCAGTTCTAGTTCGGTGCCAGAGCCTGTCTTGGAACCGGTTCTTTGGTTTTCCACTGCCAAAGCACCCGTTTCTTGGTTCTAAACCGGAGTCTAACTTTGCACCAACTCCTTCCTGGGCCAGAGCTAGTGCTGGCTAAGAACTGCTTTCTCCACCGCCCAGGTGGTGATGTTATAGTGATGTTGCATGTCAGCCTTTCTCTGCAAACGTAGTGTCTGCTCTCTGTGCCTTGTAATCAACCATTGACGGTGCACCATGAACATGTTATGTACACAGCTTTGTGAAAGCACAAAAGCAACACTTGTAAGGACATGATAAACTCCTCTGTTGTTCAAATCTCTCTCTCTCTCCATGCCCTTCCTGTTTTTTTTTCTCCCCATGTGTGTGTATATTGTTGTGTTGAAACAAGGGCTGCACGATTAACCTTTTATCGCATCGATATTGAGGTTTTAACTCCTGCGATAACCTAACCTCAGGAGGCTGAGTTTTTTTCCCGCCCCTGACATTTGAGTGACAAACCTATTCACCAATCAAAATGGTTGAGTCTCGCATTCCTGGCTTGCTGGCCAATCAGAAATGGTGGTGGGAAACAAGCTTGTATGCACAGCAGTGTTGCCAACTTGGCGAATTTGTCACTATATTTAGCGACTTTTCCGACCCCCCTGGAAACAGTTTTTTTCAAAAAGTGACTAGTGACAAATCTAGTGACTCTTCCATGTGTTGCTAGAGACTTTTGGCAACTTGTTCAATGTGAAAGAGAATGTATTTCTCACTGTTCTCAGCAGGTAGCGGGAGAGGAACCTGGTTGCAGATATCTGCTGTCAGTCTCTCTCCACTGCCGTGCTCAGGCTAATCTTCACTGTCAGGTTACTATGTCTCATCTTGCAGAAGGCTGGATAAGGTCTTGTTTTTATTTGTTATTGTCATTTATTCTAAAATGTGTGCAATATAACAGTTTCATGTTTAGTAAATGGCAGTGGACTGCAGAAGATTTTGTTTTCTAATTGTAATTCAGTAAGATTCATCAATTAAAAAAAATTGATTCCTATTATGTCTCATTATTCTTTGGTATTTAGGTTCAGGTATTTAATAATCACGAAGCACTTAACAATCTCATTACCTCAATCACTATGTAGTTTATATTAGAGATTTTTCAGGTTCAACAACAGACAAAAGCCAGAAGAGGGCCCTGGCCACATAATTATTTTTTAGGTTATTGTATATTGTTCGCATGTGTGTCAAGTAGGGATGGGCATTCGATTAAACTGTCTTCATCGATCATCGGGAGAGTTAACGATCGATTTTTGATTAATCATTGATATTTTTATATTCAAATTCATTGTTCATAGGCTATATTTGGGTTTGGGCTGCGGGGGCCTCCGATGCGCAGGTGGCGCTGGGGGCCTCCTTTTCTGGAGGGGAGGCTATTGCTAACTAGCGGCAGGTGCTCTCCCCCTACGAGGGCACTTGGACGGGGGTGAGGGGTGTGGTGGAGGGGGGAGCAAACTCAACCTGGGTGTCTAGTGTCTTTTGTGTTCTGACAGTAGAGCGAATGTCAGGGTGGGTTTAGTTCTCCTTCTGGGATGGGGCTGGGGGGACTGCCTTGGGGTCCGTGGGGCTTGGTGCTGCTGTGGCAGCGGGCCCTGGGTTGAACGTGCCATGGCCTCCCTCCCCTGGTGGATCCCTGTGAACAGCGGTGCCTAATGGGGTCAGTGGGGGAGCTGGCTCCCTGGGAAGACATTTTGTCTCCCAGTCCTTCCCTCCCCATCCCCCAACACCTCTGTCCACCCACTCCATCACTTTACCACTCATATAGGGTCTTGGGGCATGGGCACATCACTGCGGTGCGAGGAGGGGTTTCCCTATCCCGTGGCGTCCTGCGTCCCAATTTTACTATACAACTTAGACACTCCCACTTGTAACATTTTCATGCGACACACATGTAGGGACTTTGGGGTGGGCACACTTTTCGGCATCCAGAGGGGGAGCGGTTCAATCGGCTTCACCTCTGGTGCCGATGCCCACTGTTAAACCACATACAGACACTGAGGGCTCAGGGTGGGGGTTGGGGGATGTGTGGCTGCCTTCCCCACATCCCACCCCTCTCTTTTAAATGCACATTATTACAACACGCATCAACACCATACTCGAGCGGGAGGATAGAGGCTAGGGGTCTTCTTACACCCCTCTTCGCTACCGGCCATCAGGGGTTGGGGTCCGGAGGAGGAACAGGTGGTCTGGTCGGGGTCCTGGGCTGTCGGGCTGCCTCGCCACTGTGGGGCCCTTGGCGGTTTGCTTGTCTCCGTCCTAGAAGGTAGGGGGTCCATCTCCTGGGTCCGGGGGCTGGTGGCTCTACTGGGGCATCGGTACCTGGACCTGGGAGCATGAAGTGTGTATGGGGTGTATGAGTGAGGGTACAGCGTCATTTCTTGGGTGTCTTGGTGAGTTAGTGAGAATGTATGTGTTTAAGAGGGAGGGAACGTATGACTGTCTGTATGTCTTTGTCTGCCTGTCAGGTTGGGTCTTGGGCTGCCCTCTCGCCTGGCGCACCTCAGGCCTTACATTTAATGGGGGGCCTATTTCCCCTCCGTCACTCCCTGCCGGTGACGGATGCCCCTGCCTACTGGTGCGTCGGTGGTCAATCCGGTTCGGACCTGGTGCGTGCCTGGCCGGGCCTGGCCTTTGTTGGATGCCTGGTCTCGGCGTTCTGCGTTGCGCGGGATCAGGACTCGGGAGCTGGTACAACTTGGTGTCCAGGTGCTGGCTGAGCTTGGCCTGGGGATGCTTTCTATCTGCTGCGGCTACCGGTGGGGCGCCCCGACGTAGGGCAGGGGTGGGGCACTGGGGTGTTGGCGGTGGGGATTGGCCTAGGGTGGTGGTGGCGCGTGGTGGCCCGCCGCGGCCCCTGCGGTGCCGGGGGCCCCTCGTCGGGCGGTCCCTTGTCGGGTCTCTGCTGGGGGGTGGGGTGCATAGTAGCCGCTGGATGTTCCCCTGGGGTTCTCCTTTGCTCCTCTCTTGGGGGATGCGGTCGGAAAAAAAGTTAAAAAAAAAAGTCACGTTAAACAATAACTTCATAAAAAAAAATACAATACTTATAGGTCTGATAGTTTTGTGTTACATTTGGCAAAAAGAGTTGAGAAAGAGGATGAGAGAGATCAGCGTACCTAACAATAAATTAGGCTCATTAACAGAGTAAAAAAGCCAAAAAATAGAAACCGTAACTTATATACAAGTTTAGCATGAGTCTACTGATTTTGTTGAGAAAGATGAGCATGTTAACATGCGCTGGGGTCAGAAGCGAAAGCAGCCTGGTGACCAGACTGACGGTCCCCAGGCTGCTGTCGCGTCTGACCTGCAGCGCTGAGATCACCTGCTGTGAGGGGACAGACGTCGCTGTGATACACATACCTCCGTGCTAACTTGGCAAGCCTCTGGAATCGTGTTTAATTCATTTTCCACCAGTCTGTAGGGGTGCAATCAAGGGGTGGCGGAGCCTCCCTCAGAAAGTAATTGGTGAGTAAGTTTCTCTGCTCGTTGTGCATCTCGGCTCCTCCGTACTAACACCGACTAGGTTGAGACCAAGAGCAGGATGCTCCGCTTCTAACCAGGGTTGGAAGTGTGTTCAAGTACTTGTACACAGCTTTGCGGTGTTGGCAGTGAACCGAGACTTATTTTGTTTGTTTATTTTTTTAGTCAAAGTGGTCCCACGACACACTTTGCTTATAACTCTTCATGACAATGCTACTTTTGAAATACACAGAAGCTGGCAAGAAACTGAGTCGGCCTATGGGTTTTATTTTCAGTCATCGCCCTCGTGTGGTTAAGTGTTTAATTACTGCCACATAGCAAAATTAATTGTATTCCTTCAAAACTCACACAACGCAACAGAACACGCATGAATTGATCGGTTAAAAAAATTTCATCGATTAAATTCTTAATGATCAATTAATCGATCGTCGATTAATTATGCCCATCCCTAGTGTCAAGCTGTACAAGACTGTTGTAAAAGTAACAATATATTTCATTCATAGTTTTAGTTTTATGCACCTAAAAGTATCGAAAGTAAAAATCGAAAATCGCATCGCAATTGCAATATTAGTCAGAAAAACCGCAATTAGGTTTTTTGTCAAAATCGTGCACCCCTAATTGAAACGCTTTAAATGACGTTATGATGCAGCACTGACTAAGCCCTGTGTCAGTGGAACAGCAACCTGTTCTTTGAAAGAACCGACTTTGGTCTGGCAGGAGCACCAAACTAGCACCAGTTCTTTTTTGGTGGAAAAGCCCTATGAATAAACCGTGCAGCGCTCAAGGAGCCAACTTGGACACTGTCTTGGTGTCTTATCTTTATAAGCTTACATACTGCTAGGATACTATGGCACCTCCCACAGTATAGGTCTATAAATACAATCATTTATATTAATTACCTCCGCCAAGGAGGTTATGCTTTCGCCAGGGATTGTTTGACGTTAGCAACATAACTCAAAAAGATGTTGGTGGATTTTGATGAAATTATCAGGAAGTGTTTGCAACAGGACCAGGAACAAGTAATTAGTATTTGGGGGTGATCTGAAAATCGTTAGGGACTGAGCTGCCTTGGCGGTGATCTGCGGTCTCCTAGTGCTTTTCTAGTTGATGATTGCGATGTCTACTGTATTATTGTCCCTTTCTTTTACCACATTCCACATGATATCCAGGAGGCATCTTGGTTGATTTTTAATGTTATGCTCAGTTTTTCACAATCTTTCCAGCCTGGCTTTAGATGAAACCCAGGATTCTCTGATATTTGTGTCTTCACAAGGTCCTTTTTTGAACTAGATGCTGAAATCGCTCGCTGGATTTAAGCAAAACAAAAGCTGTAGTAAAACCCAAAGATGAGACTTAAGAGCTGAACAAACGAGAAAAAAGCTGGCTTTACAGTCACTAAACTTATTGGAGCACTTTCTGGAGCTGCTTCAGGATAAACTCAAACATCGTATTGTTCTCAATTTAATGAGGATGTGGAATTAGTCTCAAACCTGTGTTCCTTATGCGGTAGCAGTGAAGGCACAGGATCAGGGGAAAAACAAGCACAACTTTCTTTAGAGATGGCCATTATTTAGATGAGTCATCAAAGGGCCACTGGGCTAAACGTTGCTCTCTCTGATACCAGCAGCCAGCTCGCAGCGATGCCTCTCTACCCCTTTGTCTGTGACCTTTCCTCCAACAAAGAGCGCAACCACATATCCAATTTGTTTTTCCAAAAGTGTCTTCAGGTTTTTCAAACAACCAGACTTGCATTCAGGAGCCTGTTTTACAGTGATAAGGAATAAAACAATTAGCCTTGTTGTCCTAAATTCTGCAACAGAGACTGATTAGTTTGTGTACATTTCTTTTGCAGTGCTGATTTTATGAGAAGCAGTTGAGGACAAAGCTCATTTTAGGTTTTAAAAAGTAGTAATGAATATGTGTAACAAACATCTCGAAGCAAACTACATCAAGAGCTAAACATTTTTTGGCATGTTATATCAATCATGCTGCTAATTGGGTTTATTAGAATATATTTCACATTCAGGAGCAGGAAATGTTATCCCGCTGTGGGGTAGCGGGTACCTGTGATATTAAGATGTCACAATACTTAATGTCAAAAGAAAGACTGTCTCTCAAAATGCATTGCAGTTGAAGAAAAGGCTAAATTGGAATTAAAGATTGCCCCAACACAGAGATCAGCAACCTTTACAGTTCAAAGAGACATTTTTTGCCCTCACTGCTACTACATAAAATTTATCTAGAGCCAGAAAACTTAATGACCCTTTGAAGAAAGATTTTGAAGAAGACTGTTTTTTTATGGTTAAATTAACCACAACTTAATTTTTGCTTTTAGGCCGTAGAGCAGAGAAAAACATCAAACTTTTACAAGAAAAGGAATACATGCTGTTGCACCAATATGAAAATTTGAGCCGATATCGGGATCCGACTACTAAAATCACCATTGCATGTTGATAAACAATATTTAAAGATATTATAGAAACATTTTCCTATCCTTTCGACCCCTGTCAAAATCAACCACACCGGTGACATTGCTTCTCTGCTTCAGTTAAACACCCCCAATCCCGCGCTGCGTTACTATCACTGTCACTTGCCAAAACAAACACCACATGACCAACCCCCTCCCTTAGAACACAAACAAACATTAAAAAAAAAATGGAAATAAGCATTGGTTGTTACAGCAGCAGAACAAGCTAGCTTTTCAACATAAACAATGTCACTGAACTCTCACCCATCCCGTTGGCTTTCATCCCTAGGCCACGCCCCCCCTAAAATGGGAACGCGCATTGCCACAGTAAACGAGAGAGCGCAAAATACCAGTTGCAGTTCTCGTGAAGTAATATGGCGGAAACGTCTTTTCTTTTCCACGACTTCAAATGGCGTTTTTCTTTTTGGGACTCTTGTAGTTTGTCGTAAAGTGTAAGTGGTAGCACCCGGCTGTTTTTCCTTCTCTGATGTTATTGAGCGGAGAACCTCCCACATAAAAAATGGGGGACCGGTGTAAATGCGGAAGTGGGCTTGTCCAGTGAGACGAACAACTGGATGGTCCAATCGTTTGTTTCGGACTGAGTCATATTATTGGCTGAGGTTTTTAGACAAATGCAACAGAACCACTTCATTACTGTTTGTTTTATCTATTTTTGTTATCTCCACAAAATTCTTTTAGCTATACTATGTTAGAACGTTGGTAAGAGCCATGAAATGTTTTTAAGCTAGCTTGTTTTGCAGATTTGCCATAGGAACTTTATTATCTGCCCAGTTTTACTTATAGGATCATGGCCAATACCAATGCTTTTTTTTTTAGAACACTTCCTATTGGAACATGTAGGATTAAAAATCCATAGCTTGTGGTCAGTGATGGTAAAAACATTATTACTGTTTTCAGTATCTGATAATCTAACTGATTACTTTCTGAGGAAGAGTAATGTTGTCAAAAAGCAGGGGTGGACTGGCCATCTGGCATACCGGGCATCATCCCGGTGGCCCGTTGACCCAATGTGGGTCAGTCCGCTGTTTTTTTTTCTCTCTCTCTCTCTCTCTCTCTAAATTCCCCTCAATTGGGCCGGCCAATTGGCTACAGAGGGGCTAGCAGTGTTTTGCCAGCATCAACACATATTATTGGTCTATGTTTGTCATCGTCAATCAAACATGGGCTGACAGCCTATGAGAGCCATGACAGTGCTGTCAACCACAACACAAAGCAGGGTGGGCGGGACCTCATGACATGGGCCGGAGTGGTGGGACAGGATGCTGCTGAGCTGAAAATGGCGCTGAAAAAGTACGGATTAAAAAGCTGAAATCTCTGGAGGTGGAAGCTGCTAAATGTTTAAGGTTGACAGACCTATTTGGTGCCGGGGTCACCACCACAGCAGCAGGTGGAGACATGAATGGTAAGTAACGTTAGCGTGGGGTTGGCTCGGCTACATTTTGAGACATGCCCAAAATAAAGTATAAAACGGTTTTACATTGACTGCGATGTGACCTGAATAACTGAATACTTGTTAAAACATATTAACCCAGAGTTAAAGGGCTGACTGTTGGTAGTTGCGGTTGATTTTGTTAAATATGCCAAACTGTGACAGCTGCAAAACGGCAGCGGTCTCTGGTTACAGTAAACAGTAAACATTAAGGGGAGACACTACAGGTGAATAGGGAAAAAAATTAGCTTCAAGATACCTTGATGAAACTTGACAAACTTAATCCTAGAATTAAAACAAACATCTTTTGTATTAGAAGTTTTGATATAAATTTTGTTTAGATATGCAAATGAGGTGTAATCTGGTTAAAAATGTGCTAATTTGCATATATTTTTAAACGTATCAAAATTGGTGAGACAGATTGAATTTTTCTTTTATTTTCTAATCATTTATGTTATATGATTAGAAAAAACTTCAAAAATGTTTTACAGAGGGAAAAAGGTTTATTTCATTTCATTACTTCATAAATCAAAAAACAGTGTCAGTAGCTCCAAAAAACTCATTTTCGGCCTGTTTTTTTCCACACAAAATAGCACATATATATTTTTTAGAACGATGTATTGACAAATCGCTCTGTAACTTTTTTCAGCTCATAGCATAGAACAATGGTGGAAAGTTTGGTGAATATATATAACTGATTTCAAGATTGTTCGTTTTGAATGTTGGAAAAAACTCATTTTGAGAAAAGCACAATTAAAGATTTGCATTAGATAATTCAATGCAATGTGAAGTACAAATGACCCTCGAACACCTCGTTTCATGTTTGTGATTGGTCATTAATTTAAACAGGCATACCATTTTTGGACATTTTTCTTTTTACTTTTTTCTTTTTTGGGGCTTGTTCTCTCACTGCCTCCACTTCACTTTTTGGCTACTACTGAGACGTCTCTGATTTGAGTATATCATGTGTCTTATAATGTTTTATGAATTCATACTTGATTTGTTCTGTTGACACTATAATGAATAAATACTGAGTGATTGATTGCCATAGCTGTCAGTTTTAGTCCTTGAGTTCACAGTTTTGTGCTTTATTTGTTAACTGCTATCAAGGAATATGACTCTCATTTGTACTGTAGTATGCATGAGAGGAGATGATGCGAGATTTATGGACTTTTATGTCGTGTCGGCTGATTATGTAGTGGGCTGGTCTGGACAGAAAATGCCAGGGCTGAATTTTTGCCCATGGTCAAAAAGCCAATCAGAGGCAGACTTGGGCGGGTGTTCACACAGAACCACGTACCGTACTCACATTAATGAGGCAGACAGAGAAACAGTCATGGAGAGCTCAGATAGTCTAAGTGGAAGTACAGATATTGTTGTTATCTCGAAGAGATAAGACACAAATCCTTATGTAAAATGTGATTTATTTCAACAGTTGTTCTTTAGTGCCACATCCTTTAACAAAACTAGTCACAAAGAACAATGGTGCTCATGCTCACCAAATAAAGCAGATGGGGCGATACTGTCCATGCAGTCTAAGCTTGATTTCACTGAGACAATGCAGCCGCGACAGCAAGTGTCCCAGTGCAGACTGTTCAGGAGCTTCTCTTCCATCCAAAAATGTTGCACTTTTAATAACAGCCATAGAAAACATGAGAAGTTTGAGAGGCTTCTTGTTTTGAGATAAAATCACTGATTTAATGCCTAGCATGGATGGATGGTTGGACCTAAAGTATGATTTGGCAATTAATGTGTATTTAAATATGAACAGAAAATATACACTGCTCTCTACTAGCTCTCTACTGTGAGAACAGCACTGCATTGAGATCAATTGTTAATGGCTAAAGATAACCCTGGATTTAACATTTTTTATTACCTATTTACACTGTTATACCTTAGTTTTGTTATACAGTGCACTAGTGTTACATTGAAACCACTTCAGCTGTTTACTTTTTGTGTGGAGGAAAATACTTACAGCCACAGCTGTCTGACATTGTACCAGTTTGACTTATTTAATTTCTACTGCATTGCTTGACAAGTATACTTTAGTTTTATACCCATTAGATAGCCAATTAAAACCTGCTGATGTGCAATAAATATCAAAGGTTCTAAAGCGTCTATAGTGTTTTATGGTTCTACTGTTACAAATGTAGAAATAAATCTATTTACGTATAGATGATGAGCTTAATTTGATTGGTGTCTTGTTTCATATCACACAGTTACATCTGATCAGTTTAGATTAGTGTACAATGTTTCCTGTTAATTCTTTCTGTTAAATGGCCATTTATATAATAATATACTCAGTTTTATATTAAATATTTAAACATACATTTTAAAGTTCCATTAAGGGGGGATCCAATATGCTTTTACATATTTATGTTTTTTAAGTAATGCAGTAGTCACTTTCCCTGGTAATTAGCTTTACTGTAAAAAAAAAAAAAAAAAAAGCAAATTTGGCAGAACTCAAAATTTCAACTTGAACTCAAACTTGAACGTTTTTCTTTCGAGTTTGCCCACATTTCTTTAATTCAGTCATAATTGGGGGAACCTAAAAATATATATTCTAATAACTTTAAATCCTTATTAATGGTCTGAACTTTCAAAGACATACTGACCACTCAAAGACCTTAACACTCACAAATGCATTGATACGATAGGCAGCTTGGGGTTAAGTGGATAGCAGAATAGACTAGCTAAAACATTAAGTGACACTCTTCACAACTTCGGCCTGACCCAGCATGTCAAACAACCAACACACCACAGAGGATACACTCTGGACTCAATTATCTGCAAAGGTTAAACTATATCTGACATCTCAGTAATTGATATTGCGCTATCTGACCTTTTCTGTGTTTTCTTTGAATGTACCATCTCTGCAAAAATATCTAGCCACAGTGAGATAACTGTAAAACATCGTTTTCTTGGGGACAGTTCAGTAGAAACCTTTAAACGTATTTACCCTTCCACCACATCCCACTTATCTCCCAACTCCAACTCAGTAAACAAGTTGGTAGATCATTTCCGTCTCACGTAGAAAGAAGTCTCCGTGGACAAGCGATCCACTGGTACGTAGTGAAAAAAGGGAGTGTCGACGAGCCGAGAGAAAATGGCGGAAAACTCAACTGCAGGTTCACTGTGAGATCTACAAAGAGAGACTGAACAGATATCAATTATCTTTAAAAGAAGATAGGGAATCTTTCTTTTTTGAAATCATTAACAGAAACATTATTAATGCACAGACTCTATTTGCAACAGTGGAAAGACTAACTAATCCTCCAGTGAAAGTATAACCTGAACTAAATTCTACCAGGACCTGCAGTGAATTTGCCAGCTTTTTCCCTGAAAGGATTCTAGCAATTAGACGGTCGGTTTGTACCGCAGCACCGAGCCGGCTACCAATGTTATACTCAACTAACACCAATGTAGAAAAAATGTCAGAATTCGATGAATTACACCAAAGAAAACTAGAAGAAATCATTAACCAATCAAGCTCCTCCTCTTGCTGTCTTGATATCCTACCCACAGCTTTCCTTAAGAAAGTTTTCCCCGTCATTGGGGCTGATCTGATTAAAATAGTTAACTCATCCCTCCTGTCAGGTCTCTTCCCCCAGGCTTGAAAAACAGCTGCTATTAAACCACTGCTAAAAAAGAATAATCAGACAGGAGGAGTTAATCGCCTTAAAACACTGGGTCTACTCGTTGGACCATCTCTGCTTATTTCAAGCTTCCATTGTTGCGAAAGAAAAATCTCTTCAGCCGTCATCTGTTGGGGTAGCAGCATCAGAGCCAGGGATTTAAAAAGGCTAAACAACCTGATAAAGAAGGCTGGTTCTGTTCTTGGGACAACTGTGGAAAATCTGGAGATGATAATGCAAAGAAGGATTCTTTGTCATACAACAACAGAGCGTCTTCAGTCGGAGGCTTCTTCAGTTTCGCTGCAATACAGACCGCTACAGGAAATCCTTCCTGCCCACAGCCATTATCATCTACAACAACTCCTTAAAGAATTAATTATATGAGCTATACCAACACTTAATTTCCCTCTGGGATCAATAAAGTATTTTTGAATTGAATTGAATTGAATTGAAAGAAAACGGTGGATGGGTGTTTCGCCTCACTATGCTAAGCTTTACAATCCCACACGTTGGTTGCGTCACCATGGAGAAAGCAGTTCTTACCAAGCACCAGCTCTGGCCCAGCAAGGAGTTGGTGCTGGGTAAACACTCGTTTGGAACCATGAAACAGGTGCTTTGTTGGTGGAAAACCAAAGGAAAGTTGCCAAGTCAGGCTCTGGCACTGTACTAGAACTGGAACCAGCTCTGTGGAAAAAGGCCCATAGGTGTTACACAACGACCTTCTAAATTCTGGTGCTGACAGCATCTGGACCTGGAGCCTTGTTGAAGTTCAGTCACTTCGGCGGTATCTTCTCCTGGCAGGAGGGGGAGACAAAGGGAGCAGCAAAATCTCCTGATTTGGTAGAAGACAACAGTGGAGCAGCATCAGCAGAATAGATGCATCTTTGTTTGGTGTGGAAGAACTTGACTATGGACCTTGACCCAGTAAAACACTTTTGATTTGAATCAGAGCGGCGGGTATGAGCCAGGCCATCTCGTCCAACATCAGTGTATGACCTCAGAAATGGTCTGAAATTTAGAACACACTCCTAAACCTTGTGGAAAATCTTTCCAGAAGTGAAGAGCTGAAGCTGTTACAGCTGAAAAAGCAAGATCATTATAAACCCTATGGACAGAGAGTGTGATGGCACTCAAGTTCGCACGTGTGTGAAGGCAGATAAGCAAACTACTCTAAACATGTATAAAACATTTTAAATGTGGAAGAGTTGTCTTTGGGAATAGTGTATAGGTTTAGTCACTGCAGCACTGCTGTGTATTGTATCAGAATAAAAGGCTTATGCCAAATCTTCAACATGTCTATCAGTTGTTGCTATGCCGACCTCTCACCTCTTTAAAACTGGTCTACACATTGCGCCCTGCTTGCATACTGACTCGCTCTGGCTGTATGTCTTTAGGATTAAAAAATAGTGTAAGCTGAATTGGTTCGCTGGCTGCACAGTCACGGTTCCCCAGGCGCATTATTTGTCAAGTTAGACGGCAGAAAGGTGCAGCCAGCAGCTGGTGTGCATCAGGACTTTCCTTGCAGCCTGCAGGTTTGCACCAGTGATGAGAAGGCAAAGAGATCAACTGGATGTTCTTCCTCTCTGAAGGATTTAGAGTATTACTCCCAAGGGGAGAGATAAATGGCTTCTCATTTTCCGCAGCAGCAGATTAATCCTCTGCAGGTTCACAGCAGAGAATGCAGGGCTTTTACATCCGGGTGCCTCAAGCTCTGGGGGAGAACTTCGATGGTCAAATAAACATGAAAAATATTACGTTTCTCTGCTTTAACAAATGCAATCCCCGCACCCTAGCTCGAGCTGGTTCTAAAAATAGAAGGTCAACTCCATATGCAAGGCACACCTGGATTAAAATTGTCTTTGGTTTTCATGTGTCAGGAGGTGGAGGTGCAGGATGACGCCAAGCAGGTCCCTCTGTGCTGGAAAGGATCCTTGTCAGATGACATTTCTTGGATTCAAGGAAGGTCAGCGATGCTGGACACTGCAGGCTCGGTTAGCAGAAGAGAAATAATTGGCTCATCCAACATTGCCAGTTTGCACTCGTACATCCTGTGTAATCCTGGGCTTATTATCGCATGAGGCAGCCAGGCTCAGAGAGGGTGGCGCTGGATTTGGTCGGGATTGTTGGCCCACACTATTTCCGCTCAGTCAGGTTGATTACAGCTCATGCATTTGGTGGCCAAAGTCCAACCTGGGGGAGCAGTAATGGCCATTTTTGTCCAACTCATCAGTTGGATTTGATGCGAAAACCAGCGTTGGGACAGGTTTACAGATCCAACTGTGTTTTATAGTGTTAGCAGCTAATCCTTCTGATTGAATTAAAGTGTTCAGGGGATTAGTGTGTGACAGGTTGACTCAATAGAAAGTGTCTTTTTTTTTCTTTTTCTTTTTTAAAGTCATACTGACTCATCAAAGGTCTCAAGACAGCTTTCTTAAATTATATCCAATTCTTCCTTTCTGTCTCCTTGCAATACAATTTCAATTTTTAATGGATCCTTCTGTCATCTCAAAGCACTCTACAAGACAAACGGTTTCTTTGTGTATCTAATTCTGTCCAAATTCAGTACAGATTAATTTACTCCCGTAAAATCATATCTTACAACCAGTTTCAGATCCAGTTACATCTCTGCATCGCTCTCACCTTTAACCAAGGAGGCATAGGAAGTTGGGCTTCAACATCTGACAATGGTCTGATATACGAGATTGAGCTACTTTCAGATGCATGAGGTGCAAAAGCACCAATAGGCTGAAAGCCTTTTTTAAAGATCTTGTGGTGGAAATGATAAATCAGTTTGACGGAGGTCTGGAAAGCTCTTCAGACCTGACCTTGAGCATCAGAGCCGGTCCTAGGCATTGGTGGGCTAGTGGGGGTGTTCCATTTTGGGTGCCTCACGATTTCGATTTGATTACAATTCGGGTGCTATGATTTGATTATAAACTTATTATAATTATTTTTGTTGCATATTTATTCCCCATTTAGTTTTTTTTTCTCTGCATTTCTTCCGTGGCCACTTTCTAGTCTTAAATCCATCTTAAACACGACCTGCGCTGCGCTTGGGGAGGACGTTCCTGACAGCACCGAAAACGTGGACATGTCCGGGGAAAAGAAGATGTTGCTGCTAACATGATACACAACAACAACGTTTTTCACAACTAAAGTGCAAAAATATTTGCTGTATTTTGTAAATTTCGCGCTGCATGGCTGAAACACTAGATGCAGCCATACTGTTTTCCCCTAAAAATGTCCGAGCGGCACGCCTGACTTTTGTTTTTCTCATTTAATTATGAAAAATAATAGATTTTATTTAACGCTTTTGAATCGCTATCAATTCTGCACGTTTTACGTCGCTATTATTCGATTTATGGTGAATCGGCACACCCCTAGGGCTAGGCAGTCACCTAGGGAGCCACTTCCTGGAGGGAGCACCAATGCAAGCACAAACAAACAAAAAAGTCATGTATCATCTAATTTATAAGCAGTGTGCTGGGCAACCTGGCAGTCTTTAGTCGTGTCAACAACAATATGAAGGCAATACTAAATCCAGAAAGAGATAAAAGAAAACTACAGAATCTGTAATTTTCCATTTAATTTACCTTATCCTGAACGGGTGCAGCAGCACAGCACCGTGCCCTATGGTCGGGGAAGGGCGCCAAACAACAGTCTCGCCTAGGGAACCAAAAAACGCTCGGGTGGAGAGTGATGGAATTTAAAATATTCAGAAAAATAATATGCTATTGAAATAAAATATAAATTGTTGAGCTGATGTGGAGCTGGGTTGCTGCCCTAGTAGTTATAATGTTGAATTAATAAACAGATCTAGAATGAAAGATTTTAATGGGGAAGCCCATGGTGCAGTGCTACAGTGGGCGCAGATATTAGTCCTCACAACATAACAGTCAGCAGTTCGATTCCCAATTTGGGTGTGGGGTGTCCCAAAAATGTGTAAAGTGGACATATTATGCAAATGTAACTTTTTTTCATCCTTTTTTGTTGCCATTTGGGTCTCTGCTGCCTCTATGAACACTCCAAACATGAATAAAAACCATCCATACTTTGCTAAATTTAGATGTCAGAAATCTTGTGCTTCTACAATGCCTTATTGTGACGTCACAATAAGCGGAATTTGCATACAACTGCACCTCACCGGATACCAACTCCATACCATTCTCATGTGTGGCAAACTTGTAGCCTAGTAACAGCATGGTTGGGGGTGGTCCACAACTGCTGATTCTTAAAAGTGATGGAACCCTCTAAACCAGGGGTTCTCAACCTTTTGCAAGCTGGGCCCCCCCAAAGCTGGTTCATTGCAGTTGGGGCCCCAGTGCACCCCCCCACCAACTCCAATTGCTATAATTGGGAATTGGCACCAGACCTCTGCTATTAATTTATCCTTTATTATTGTTATTATTACTAGGCCTAATAATAGGCATCATCTGCATTATTTACAGAAGCTTGCAGGTAGGTGATATTGATGTGAGACCTAAGCTTCTTTGCCTCGCAACGATCCTCAATTATTGGCTCAATGTTTGATAAACATAGCCTCAAATCATCCTCGATTTGTGCACGATTGCAGTATTTTATTTTGAGTGCAGTCATTTATGAAAATCCTGCCTCACACAAATATGTCGACGTGAAAGAAAGGAGAATCTTCAAGGCGACGTCACAGAGTTGAGGATATTCCTGCATCAATGCTGCCCAGAATGACGAAAGACGGCAGGAGCCAAAGAGTTCCTTCAGTCTACTGTCACTCTTCAGCTCAATAAGCTGCTCCTGCATATCAATAGGGTGACCATATTTTGATTTCCACAAAAGAGGACACCTGGCACACTGCTGAAACACTTTCAGGACGTGGCCAAGACTTTTGATTTTAACATATTTTTAAAGTGTGCATTCTCAATGTGGTTAGAAAAGTTTAGTTAAATAACAAACTTCAAAAAGGCTTTCACAAGAAGAAAATGATTTTATAATCTCTGGAAATAAATTATAATAGAAATAGTTACTCTTCTGAATTAAAAAAAGTTACCAGCAACAATATTAGTTTACTTTTTGAATTGTACTGGACAGAAACTGAAGAAAAATCTGAAATAATCTTCTGAGAAAATAAGTATTATTTTCTTTTCACTGTAATAAAAGTAAACAGCTGCAGACTCAAAAACACAATAAAAAAGTGCTTAACTCTGTTTAGTTTGCATCTTCATCCTCCACAGTCAGTTGATAGATGAACTCTCACTTTGCTCAGGCTTTTTATAGTTTTTGTGTCCATGTGATCTTTGGGATATTTGCCACTTTTGTCACACAGAAACACACATGCCAGCTATGTGAATGGTGCACTCCGACACCCATTTGTTGCGACTTGACAGTATATTTCTTGTGGTTTGTGCATGAAGCTTGTGCTTTGACTTCTTGTAAACAGCAGTAACTCGGTGCTGCGCGGCCCAGCGCTGCGCAATGCAGGATAACGGGGTGCGGTGCATCTCGGCGAAGAGCAGCGCTGCGCAATGCATGCGGTGCGGCGCAGCTCGGCGCACAGCCTGCTGTCTGTGGCGTCAATAGACGGATCAGAACCAGCTCGGGAGGACGTTACATGAGAGAAAGGCTGTCATAATGCATGCATCACACTAGTCAGTTTAAGCATGGTCCTGTGAAAACAATAAAAACCCGGACATTTTCATCAGTCTATAAATCCCCCCGGACAGCACATGAAAAGTGGACATGTCCGGGGAAAAGAGGACGGTTGGTCACCCTAAATTGACAGCTCATTTGCTGTGCACACAAACGGATCTCGAACCCAAGCAAAACAGCGATAATACTCTTTAAAGTAAGTCGCAAATAGTTTTCTCATTGCTGACAGGCGCTCAGACGCTGATTGAAATAGGGAGGAGAAATCGTGTGACGTGCCTGCATCAGTGATAAAGTCTACAAGGCTGGGGTTCCCTTGACTGATGCGGCCATAGAGGTCTAGTTTTTGAGTGAAGGCGTGCACTTTGTCTGCAAGGAGCAAAATAGGAGTTTCCCGGCCTTGCAAAGACAGTTTAAGGACATTCAAGCGGTCAAATATAGATCGAATAGGACAGAGACGCAAGCCACATATAGTGTCATCCAGATGCTTCACCAGATCTGATTTGATTTCTGTCTAAAACCACTTCACCTCCTCTCGCAGCTCATACAACCGCTGTAACACCCGCCCCCTGGAGAGCCAGCGAACTTCAGTGTGACTCGCTGAAACCGCTTATCACCTGCATTTGCGCTTACGATCGACAAACAAATCACATTTGTTCAAAACTTTTTTTTAAATCAGTCCAAACACATTTTAATTTCTATTCAGGAGTTATTTATATACAAAACTAGAACTTTTTATGACAGTAGTTTAATAATAAAAAAAAAATTGCACATTTTCTTTTTCTGTTTTTTTTCCTCCCATCCTGTAGCCTACTGGCGCCCCCCCAGGGGGTGTCCGCGAATCACTGCTCTAAACAGCTTAT
Source organism: Valencia hispanica (assembly GCA_963556495.2). Lineage (NCBI taxonomy): Eukaryota > Metazoa > Chordata > Actinopteri > Cyprinodontiformes > Valenciidae > Valencia > Valencia hispanica. The sequence goes on along the minus strand of OY747715.1, from coordinate 39,628,819 downwards.
TCCCAAAGCACCTGAAATTGTTAAGAATTGAGCTGGTGAGATTGCTTAATGAGAGTGATTTTGTGCAAAGAACGTCATTAATATGTTTTGAACAGACCATAGACCTATTGTAACAATAATTAATTATGTGCATTTTACTCTTTACTTTTTCCCTGCCTAGTTTAAGACCAAAACTGCACCAATTCTATTGTTTTTTTTAAATCTGTGCAACGTTTTTCGCAGATTCATATAAACCACTTTAATTCCTACTTCCTGACTCTTACTTTACCACCACCACTGATTCAAAATGAGTTCAAATTAGCTTTATGGTGAGCGATTGGCTGCCTCCTGTAATGTCTGGTGTGGTGTTTTGCTGAACGGTTCTGGATCCTGATGTCATCTTAGCAAGAATCTGGTGATACGATATGTATCACAATACATATGGGACAATACGATATATTGCTATACTATGAGTAAGACTATATATTACGGGATGTGCCATCTTGGGTGCCTCACGATTTTGATTCGATAACGATTCGGTTGCTACGATCAGATTATAGAGCTATTATTTTTGTTTCATATTTTTACCCTACTTCGGGGTTTTTTTTCATTCCTTCCATGGCTACTTTCTACTCTTAAAACCATTCAGTTTCCATTAATTGAGTTATCCAAACCAAGTGATGTTCTGTCTTTTATTTATTTGAAACTACAAATCAAACAAAGTCATGTCCAAAATATGTTTCATAATCATGTCGAGGTCATATTTTCAATTACAATTAAAGGAAATGTGTGTTGGTAATTTAAACATAATATTGGGTGACCCTATTTTGATTTCCATAAAAGAGGAAACTTGGTTCAAACCTTAAACAAATCAATCATATTCTGTTTACTTAAAGAAGACTTTTGATTTTAATATATTTAATGTGTTCCTGTTCTATGTGGTTGGAAAGAATAATTAAAAAACTTCAGATCATCTTTTACAAGTCAACCATTACAGACATGACTTTAAAATCTAAATAGAAATAATAAATTTTCTTTATTAGAAAATAAACCTGTAGCAATAATAGCTTCCGTTTTAAATCATACAGGACAAAAATTACACACAAAACTGAAATTATATTCTGAGAAAGTAAGTATTTTTCTATTCAAAGTAATAGAAAATTAAAAGCAGCATTCTTCCAAAGACACTTCAAGTGTATACTCCAGTCTGTAAATTTAATACTCTAACTTTGCACAGCGTTTTTATAGTTCTTGCATCTTTTTGACTAATTGGATGTTTGCCACTTGTCATACACAGAAACAAATCTGCCATCTATAAGTACGGTGCTCAATTTTTTAAAAACCGAATTTAACTGTAGAAAAACTGTCACAGGATTCTAAACACTCCACATCCAGTTTTATTCCTAGATCTAGTTGATCTACTGGAAAGAAGAAGGTGAAAACCGCCACCAACTAGCGGTACTCTTAATTTTACTACGCAAATTGCTGTCATCCTTAATGGTTCCATTGAAATTCTAAGAAATAGAATCGATACATTGCTGTTGAATATCGATACAATGTCGTGTCTTGCGATATATTGGCGTATCAATATTTTCTTAAATCCCTAGTCATTTTGCTTCTGTTGTTTCCGCTAAATATAAATTGGCTTTGACGTAAAATAAATTTGCCAATCACATTCCAAAGAGGGAAAGAGAGACCGAGGCTGGTGCTCAGAGTCTGGTGGATAATGGGTTCTTTCACTTAAGCTGCTGCACGCCGCTTCTCCATATGGATGAGGCTCACCCAGTCTACAGTGATGTGGCATATTTTGCTACCCAGCGTTTGTTAAAACAGGAGAAACGAGGGAAAAACCTCTTTCTGGTATAATTGTCTTAGTTAATCTCTTGGAAAAGCCTTCTTAAAAACCGTATTTGTACAAGCGTGTGTGTGCAGAGGAGTTATCCAAATCCACATTTTAGTCTTTCTGCATCATCCATCAAGAGCAGCCAATCGCAGCTCGTCCCCCCCCCTGTATTCCAGCACTTTGTTTTCTCTCCGCATACTTAATGTGACCTATCCTTCATTTGAGTAAGATGAAATGTGACAGGACCCCCGTCAAGCTGAGGGACCAGGTAGGATGTAGCTACAGGGATTGGAAACTCTTTATTCTTGGAGCCCCTTTCTGCATAACAACAAGCAAAAGTTAGAGTTGATATCTGGAGCTGAATGGGACCTTTAGTTGAATATGTAGTTGTATTACCTTGCGTTGTGCTGGCAGAGTTAAGTTTTAAATAAAGACGGTTGAGACAGTTCTTTGGTTTTATTTCTTGCATGCAAGGAGAGACAGATCCCCCCCCCCATAAACCAGTATCTCATGACATCTTCTAGTGCCTAAATTACCCTGGCAGCTGACCTGTAGGGTTGCTGACCAGTAAGTGTCCATTCCGGAGAACATCCTTAAATTTTATTTCTTTCACAAGCTAAACAAAGTTAAACATATCTGTAATTGCTTATTTTCCTCCACAATTCCCCCCTTTTGATTAAAAATAAACCCATGTTTTTATTAATCACTCAGACAAAAAACATGTAAACAAAATCACTAAAGCATGATGTTCAAATGCAAAAAGCAGGCAAAAGTAAATTTAATAAAGTGCTTCCTCACAGAGGCTGAACATCACAACTTAAAACTTTGCAAACATCTCATTTAAGCAAAAATAAACTCCAAATTTGGTATCCAAAGACAATGTCCCATCATATAGCATCAAACATTGTCCCTCAAGGTATGACCAGCATATGTGTATGAAAAACGAAAACCCTGCCGGGCCGTATTACTTTCACATCTCTTAGCAGGTTAACTTTTCTCACAGTCCTTCTTGCCCAGAGAAGCAACTATCCACATATTCTGTCAACTTTCCAGGAGACATAACACATCCTGCAGCTGCTTTGTTACAGGTGCGCAAAAACTTGTGCGCAACAACTTGTCAGGCTGCACATAAAAAGAGCTGAGGCAGGACAGCAAAACCCACTGGCCGAAACACCACGAGCGATGACTGGCACACACGTCTCTAGCAAAACTGCGAGCGGCAGACAGGCAGCGCGAGGCAGATGAGTACATGCCATGCCAATGAGTACCGTTTCACCTCTGTTTTGAGAAGCGAGCGAGGATCGCCACTTGCGCTATGCGCACTAAGGGTGCGCAGATATTGGTGCCTGCCTTTTGTTTTCCGGCTGTTTTCTATGGAACACCAAACTACTCAAAATTAAATAAATAAAATAAACCATTGTGAAATAGATATCTGGATAACAATAGAAAACAAATATATAACGTGACAATGAAATTGTGAAAAAACTCAATATATATAATATTCTAAGTTCAATAGTATGAAATATTTTTCATTTTCATTTAAAAATCTGTTTATTAATATAATTCATTATTTTACTGTACATTTTTGGCTAATAATGGGGATTATTGTTTAGCCATTTTTATTTAATTTCATCAGTTTTTATTGCAAAACTTTATTTTTCCAAAGTTATTTCTTATTGGTGTTTTTCCCAGTGGCTTATTTATTTCAGAATGTCACTTTTCAGCAGAATAACTTCATCTGCCAATCAGAGTCAGTGGGTGGGACCTGCATGCTCATTGGCTGGTTCTTAAACACCATTCTTCCTGGAAACCCATTCTCACTCACTACTGTGACTGAGCAGCCTGCTGTACAGCTAGCAACAAGAGTCGGAGTTGCATGAAGTTTGTTCATCTCTGGTTACTCTAGCAGATCAAACTGAGTGGAATAATTTATCAGAGAATGCCATTTTGATTCATTTGGATGATGTCCGACTGAGTTATTGCTGATATGTTTTCCGTGTCGTCCTCTGAGTTGTGCTGGATGACACAGAAAACATATCAGCAATAACTCTGATGTCGGACAGCACTAAAGTCTTCAGTACTGGACCTGGGATGATTTCAAAAATATTATCCAAACAACTCAAAATGGCATTCTCTGATAAATTATTCCTCTCAGTTTGAGCTATGCCAGGAAGGTTTGCTGTGTCTGTCAGGGTAGTGTCCACAGCATGGAGGCGCTACCAGGAAACAGGCCACTACATCAGGAGATGTGGAGGAGGCCGTAGGAGGGCAACAACCCAGCAGCAGGACCACTACCTCCACCTTTGTGCAAGGAGGAACAGTAGGAGCTCTCCCAGAGCCCTGCAAAATGACCTCCAGCAGGCCACAGATGTGCATGTGTCTGCTCAGACGGTCAGGAACAGACTCCATGAGGGTTGTATGAGGGCCCGATGTCCACAGGTGGGGGTTGTGCTTACAGCCCAGCACCGTGCAGGACGTTTGGCATTTGCCAGAGAACACCAAGATTGGCCAATTCGCCACTGGCACCCTTTGCTCTTCACAGATGTGGTTGGCCCTAGGTTCCTCCTAATCCCAGACAATCCTAGACCTCATGTGGCTGGAGTGTGTCAGCAGTTCTTGCAAGAGGAAGGCATTGATGCTATGGACTGGGCCGCCCGTTCCCCAAACCTGAATCTAATTGAGTACATCTGGGACATCATGTCTCGCTCCATCCACCAACGCCACGTTGCACCACAGACTGTCCAGGAGTTGGCGCATGCTTTAGTCCAGGTCTGGGAGGAGATCCTTCAGGAGACCATCCACCACCTCATCAGGAGCATGCCCAGGCGTTGTAGGCAGGTCATACAGGCACATGGAGGCCACACACACTACTGAGCCTCATTTTGACTTGTTTTAAGGACATTACATCAAAGTTGGATCAGCCTGTAGAAGAGCTGAAGATCATTACCCGAACCCGTCGGTTCCTGATGGGTCGGGCCGGGTTCGGGCTTAATTTCTATTATTGTTCACGGGCTCGGGTTTTAGTGGTCAGCTGATCATCTCATTAGCGCGAACTAATGGTGTTTAATACAATTCCTGAAAATGTCCAGGTTTTGCTCAGTTTTACAGACCAAGAATATTTATAATAAAGCGCTGCACTGGGCCACCAATATTATTTCGATCTACCTGTCAAGATGTTGCATGCACACCGCATGCGATCATGATGTGAAAGACCCAGGCGTCAGGCCACTCCTTCTCTCAGATCAAAACAGAAAACATGCTCTGACTGCTGCACTGCGCTCTCAGACAGAAAATGCTGAAGTGTAAATGCTCTATTACCAGACATCCCAAGTCTCAAGTTGCAGAAGTCTCCTGCATTTATATAGCGGTTCCCTGATGCCCACAAGTCCGAAAAATCCTCCTGAAATCTAGAGCAAGCGGTCAAGAGCACACACAGAAACGCATGCAGGCGAGACAGACTTTTACGCAACAGAAGCGGTTAAAGCTGAGGATCTTGCTATTCTCTCAGCCACTGCCAAGGTCCTCTTTTTGGGTTTTCAGACTATGGTCACCCTATCAAAAGTAAAATGTCCAGTAAATTGAAAACCTGCCGGTCACGTTGTCTGGTACCGTTTTTTTCTAGCGGAGACCGTGATGTGTGACTTTTGAATAATGTCGGGCTGTATTCGGGTTCGGGCTTTAATAAGCTGTCAATAAAAATATACTCTTCGGGCTCGGGCTGATTTCTCTCGGGCTCACGCCGGGTCCGGCCCAACTTTTAAGGCCCGATTACAGCTCTAGCCTGTAGTGTGTTTTTCCACTTTAATTTTAAGTGTGACTCCAAATCCATTGATCATTTTGATTTCTATTAAAGCTATTTTGTTGTCAGCACATTCAACTATGTAAAGAAGTATTTAATAAGAATATTTTATTAATTCAGATCTAGGATGTATTATTTTAGTGCTCCGTTTATTTTTTTGAGCAGTGTAGTTGTCATGTTGAGTTGACTCTGCGGTCTGCCACACAGCTTTATCCAGAGGATTTCAACAGACATTTTTTTATAGGTTTATTTCGGTTTGGGAAACGGAATAAAATGAACTCTGTTGCAAGATACTATGTATCACTTTTGCATGTGCCCCGGGCACATCGTCTAACCATATTTGTGCTTTTTAAAATACAAATACAGCCCAGAAAACCACAAAAGTATCGGAGGTCCTAATTCTTCTCTATGGAGCCAGACTGTGAGAATGTTCAAGTCGGTTTGTTTCCGGGAAACTGGTAGTTGAATGTTATTTGTTTGTTTGCGTTAGGAGGGCGGGGCTGAGCAGGACTGAGCAACATGTCCATTGTACCCAAGAAGTGTCCTCTCTAAACTTTTTGGACCTAAAGAGGAACAATCAAATGTGTCAGACAAATACATTGCAGCAGTGGGCTCAGCATGTGCAGAGAACGAGGCAGAGGACCACGGAGAATGGTTTTCACGCGTCAATTCAATTCAGTTTATTTATATAGCGCCAATTCACAACAGATGTCATCTCAAGGCACTTAACAACAAGTCATTTCAATACATTTATACAAACATTCCAATCAGTTAAAAAGTTTCCTATTTAAGGAATCCCAGCAGATTGTGTCAGTCATTGGCGTGAGGTTGGGCCCCGTTGATGCAGACTTTCAAACCGCAGCAATCCTTCAGCAATCCCTCATACGGAGCAAGCATGTAGTGACGGTGGAGAGGAAAAACTCCCCTTTAACAGGAAGAAACCTCCAACAGAACCAGGCTCAGTAGGAGCGGCCATCTGCCACGACCGTCAAGGCTGTTTTGGTTGTTTACCCAGAAAACCCTGCGCTATAGGCCGCCTCCTGTTTTTGGAGCATCAAATGGCCCGCTTGAGTCCAGAACTCAATGCAAGGGAAATAGTGTGGAACATTAAGAGAACCGTTTATATTACAATGGTGGAATATAGAAATCTTGTGAATGGTGAATCTGCAGCAATGGTTCCAAATTCCAATCCTCGAGGACCGATACTGTACATACTTTAGGTGTGTCTGTGCTTTAGTGATTTAAATGGGTAAATTTCCCATTTGACCAGGGTGTCCCCTTGGACTGAAGTTGAACAACCGGGTTCTATATCCTGCTGAATTATGGGATGTACTTAGTTTTTCACACATCTCTTCCATGTGCACTGCATCTTGGTTTACTAACTAATAAGCTTGAGGTCGTAGTAAAATAATTTTTCAATGCGGCAAGGACTGGATGATTTTTCTGATGAGTGAAACCTTACAATAGAAGTAGGTTGTACTTTCCATTTCCCATGACCGGATACAAACTGATTTCTTTGCTGTAGTTAAGCATTTCAAACCATGATGAGGACTTGCATTTGATGTCGGCACACAGCCAAAGATGGGGGGTGAAATTGAAAGCACATTAGGGGTAAAAGTAACTTACAAATAGAAACCAAATCAATTTATCTCTCCTCATGGCTACAGGCCATTCATCCCCCTTACTGTAATTGTCTCAGCTGAATGCTGCATGCTGTCTGCCAATAGGAACATTTTCAAGAGCCCTAGAAGGAAGAATATAAGGCTCGAGGTTAACATGCTCTGGAAACCAGCAAATGTTTGTCCCCGAATTCCAGTGCCATGAACGAAGGGATCAGTGTGAAATTGATGCAGAAGGTTCAGTTTTATCACCTCGTATATTAAAACAACAAACAAAGGTTACTTCTGTAGTTGTTTTTTTTTAATCTAGAAAGTCACAGTTGCAAACTAGAAAAGCACTAAGAGAGCACAGACCTCCGCCAAGGCACCTCCCAGACGGTGATCCGGATCACCTCCAAAATCGAATCACTTGTTCCTGATCCCACTGTGGAGATTTCCTGAAATTTTCATCAAAATTAGTCTTTAACCTTTTGAGTTATGTTGCTAACAGACAGACAAACCCTGGCGAAAACTTAACCTCCTTGGCCGAGGTAACCATAAAACTGATATACTTTTAATGAGCCTCGCTCAAGCATTGGGACAGAGTGCGCATCAAGGCTGGCGTGATGCAGGGGAGGAAAAATTGGTTCATTTCAAATGAAAAACAATTATGTGACAAGATGGATTGAAGCAACAAACATGCAAAGGTCCCATGTGAGATGAAATATTGGTCCTAATGAAAAAAAATCCCTGCATAATGGAAATGTGTGCTTGTGTAAACCAATAGAAAGGATCAGTGCAGCTAAAATTAATAACCGGAGCAGTACTTCTCCTCCGCCTCCCACCACTGCCAGGATATTGCTCCCACATGCAGCTCGCTGAATGGAGCTGCGGCGGAGAGAGAGCCCGTTTCAGGAGACTCATAATCACCAGTTGGGATGAGAATGATCAAAATATGACAGTTCCTCTTTGTTGTTGTTCAAATGAGTCAGGATGCAGACAATGCGTTTCCCCCCTCGCTGCAGGTGGTTAAAAGGATTCTTCCTGCTCCTGCAATGCACATCGTATAAAGAACAGTCATTTGAAATATGCAAATCGGGTTGAGCAAATGTTGATATGTGCATGTGCCACAGGGCGATTATGGCCTGACGCCTGACAAGCATTTCTCCACATGACATGCCTTTTAAGTCATTAAACTTGTCTGAGTAATGGATGAGAGCTACCATTTTTGTCACGTGAGCCAGCACAGTCGCTGTCAGGTTATATCTCTGATGTCATTAATGGGTTTTCCTTACTGCCATGCAGGGCTTTCATTGTTGGAGCCGATGGTTCAGGGCTTGGTTTATCTAAAGAAAGACAATAAACGTTAGATCTGAAGCAACTGGGTCTGTTGTGGAGGGCCAGACCTTTGGGTCAACTCAGTATTTATTGAGCTAACGACAAATGACAAAGTATTCTCAACCTTCTTGCAGTCTTTGTTGTACAACTGTATGTCATTGCAGTCAAAGCACCTCAAACTCTAGTAATGCTCTTAAAAACACACCTATTTTGAAATGGAGTATGATCTCCCGGACACCAGTTACATAAAGAAGTTAGATTCTGATTACTTAACTGCACAAATAATTGCATTTGATCATATATTTGACGACATTTCCGAGTGGGGGGACCAATAACTCGCCTCTGTATCGCTTTCTCACAAGCAAAGCTCCTGCCGTCTCCACACCGTTATCCTACGCCTTTTTTATTGTCATTTTTTTCTCTGTTAAAACTAGTATACAAACTATTGCCTTTGCCTTTTCCTCGGCCGCCTTGTTTATTTACTCCCTTGACTCTAGTCACGTTTTATCTTGTGAGGTTTTGTGGGATTTCCCGTTTGATCTGGGAGTGTTCGCTAGTACAATCGGCTCGTGTGTGGTGTCTCATCATTGCCGTGTGGCTGCACACCACACACTGCAGAACCAAAGAAGGAATATGCATGATTTTTGTGTGTGTGTGTGGTCTGAAACTCTAGACACAATTTTAAAATCCTGGTGTGTGAACCAGGCCTTAAATGCTAGTTTTAGCGATTAAATTACTGAATGTCTTTTCTAAATGTTTTATTCTGAAGACATTTTTTGTGGAGTGTGCTTGACTCATTGAAATTATCAGACACAAATATTTGTATAAAAGATGTAACTTTACCTTTATTGCGTAGCTCTGACTGATTTTATGTATAGATCTCATGCATAATTATAACAAAAGTCCTACAAAGTACTCTACAAAGACAATCAAGTGAATTTCTTTGTGATTATATTCACCCATTTTTTGATATATATATATATATATATATATATATATATATATATATATATATATATATATATATATATATATATATATATATATATATATATATATATATATATATATATATATATATATATATATATATATCAAAAAATGGGTGAATCAGGCGGGATCAGGACTCGGGAGCTGGTACAACTTGGTGTCCAGGTGCTGGCTGAGCTTGGCCTGTGGATGCTGTCCATCCGCTGCGGCTATCGGTGGAGCGCCCCGACGTGGGGCAGGGGTGGGGCGCTGGGATGTTGGCGGTGGGGATTGGCCCGGGGCGGTGGTGGCGGATGGCGGCCGGCCGCGGCCCCTGTGGTGCCGGGGGCCCCTCGTCGGCCGGTCCCTTGTCGGGTCCCTGCTGGGGGGTGGGGCGCCCCTGGGCCCGTGGGTAAGCAAACAAGAAAAAATCAGGACCCACTGCAGTTTGCTTATCGCTGTGGAGTTGGAGTTGAAGATGCCATCATCCACCTACTTCAACCAACCCACTGTCATCTGGACAAAGCAGGCAGCACTGTGAGGATCATGTTCTTTGATTTCTCCAGTGCATTTAACACAATTCAGCCTGATTTGCTTTGTCAGAAACTCCTGAAGACACAGGTGGAGCCCTCAACAATCGCCTGGATCAATGACTACCTGACCAACAGACCAGAATTTGTGAGACTGAAGAATTGTGTGTCAAACCAGGTGGTCAGCAGCACAGGAGCACCACAGGGGACCGTACCTTCACCATTCCTTTTCACTCTGTACACCTCGGACTTCCAGTACAAATCAGAGACCTGTCATCTGCAGAAATACTCAGATGACTCTGCAATTGTTGGGTGTATCAGAGATGGACAAGAAGCTGAATACAGAGAGCTGGTGGACCGCTTTGTGACATAGTGTGGAAACAATCGTCTCACCTTGAATGTGAACAAAACAAAGGAGATGATTGTAGATTTCAGAAGAAACAGGGATAAGTCAAACACTGTCTCCATCATGGGAGAAGAAGTAGAGGTGGTTGAGGAGTATGAGTCATTCCATAATTAGGGGTACATACCATGTCCATGGGGTGTATTTATCAATTTGACTAAATATTAATTTCAAGCAATGACCAATTTTAGATTGGGTGATATTTCTCTTTCTTTTAATACAGAAGGTTAACAAGTTCTTTAATTTATTTAGCAAAAAATGCAAATTATATACTGGAATTTGCAGTTTTTGTGCTGTCTGATTTCATACATTTCAAGTTTGCTCTTCAAAATTAGCCATAGAAGACATATTTGTGTATATTATTTTCAGCATTATTTGTTCAAAATAATCATTATAACATGATGAAGGTGTTTTTTTAATTATTTGAATCCTTAATAAACATAAAATTAGTCACTTTGTGTGTGTCCGAGAAATCTTTGTCAGCTATGTTACCCATTGATATCACCCCTATAAATCAGCAATGGTTTGCTCCAAATTCAAATAAGCAACAAAGCAACAGATGCCACTACTATGTTATCAACATTTTCTTGTGTAATTTACCTTAGTCTGTTGAATAAAAAACATTAACTTGATTAAATTGTTACCATACAGAAATTAAATGATCATATATAAAATAATAAGGTAGTAATTACATAAATGTATAATACACTTAATAAATACACTCAAATCATGAGTGATACTTATCAGCGAAGAAGTCAGCTGATCCGAAGCCATTCATTAACTATTATTAAAACTATTTAGGTGACTGGAAGTGTAATTACATATATATATATATATATATATATAAAACATGATTTGAATGATAGAGGGATTAACTCAACAATATTATCCATACACTGAATAAATCCTTACACTCTAACTAGACTTAACATCATTATAGATGTTTTCCATTCCACCCTATAGCCTACTCATATTAACAAACAATGATTTCATGTGTCATTTCGATGTTTCAGTGATTTGAAATTACATATGTAATTTTAGCCCTATCAATTATGCTATACACTATTACTAAACACAGAGTCATTTCTGGTCTAGAGAGATGAGGTTATCTGCTGCTGAGAAGCAGCGCCAGTACAGGCCTCGGCGTGATGCTGATCCTGATCAGAGAGAAGGGCTGCATATTTAAAGAAACAAGAAAACAAAAATCTAAAAAATCTAATCAATTTATATCAAACTCACTGACTTAATTGCATCTGACAGATTGTAGATTTTTTTTTATCAAAATAAAGTTTTTATCATAAAGAAAGGTTTCTCTCTTCTTTTTATAATGCGTCCAGTCAACTGTGTTACTTTGTTGTCAACTGTGTTACTTTGTTGTCAACTGTGTTACTTTGTTGTCAACTGAGATACTTGTTGTCAACTGTGTTACATGTGATTTTTGTGCCATAATTTGTTTAAATGTTGGCTGAACTGTAGTAAAAATGATTGTGGACATTTTTAGAGAGCAAGGTCTGACATAGTAATGTTGAATAACTCTAAATTCAACGTAACGTGGGTGAATGTAGAAAAAAATAATCATCCTTGATGATACTATCCCAAAGAATATCCATTATCCAGCTCAAAATTCATATTTTCAAGGCAGTTAGAGAAACAACCACAAAAACACTGAAGAATAGACTAAAGAACTTGCAAACAAATGTTTTATCAAATGTTTATTATTTCATGCATGTCTTCTATGACACAACTTTTGTCTAACACAGTTGACAAAATAATGAATCGGATGTTTATTTTTATTTAAATATTTAAGTAATCATTTGAGCTTAAGCTTGCCAATTAATGAATTTAGCACATTCCAGTGATATATTATGGAAACAAGTAGAATATTTAGCAAAAAAGCAAACTGATTTCTTCACTTATAGGTTGATATGAAATGTACCCCTAATTATGGAATGACTCATAAATACCTCGGAGTTCACCTTGACAACAGACTGGACTGGAGACTGAACAGTGAAGCCATCTATAAGAAGGGACAGAGCAGACTGTACTTCCTAGGGAATCTTAGGTCCTTCAAGGTTTGCAGCAAGATGCTGGAGATCTTCTACAAGTCTGTTGTGGAGAGTGTAATCTCTTCAGCCATCATCTGTTGGGGTAGCAGCATCAGAGCCAGGGATTTAAAAAGGCTAAACAACCTGATAAAGAGGGCTGGTTCTGTTCTTGGGACTACTGTGGAACATCTGGAGATGATAATGCAAATGCAAATTCTTCATAAAATCAAAAAAATTATGGACAACCCTGAGCATCCTCTTCATGAGACAGTCATACAACAACAGAGCGTCTTCAGTCGGAGGCTTCTTCAGTTTCACTGCAATACAGACCGCTACAGGAAATCCTTCCTGCCCACAGCCATCATCATCTACAACAACGCCATAAAGAATTAATTATATGAGCTATACCAACACTTAATTTCCCTCTGGGATCAATAAAGTATTTTTGAATTTTTATTGAATATAGACATAGACATATAAAATGTATTATTGTTTTTATTATTTTATAAATATGGTTCTTGTTGTTAACTCATGCTGATTGGTGTTAACTCAGTGGGAAATGATATCAGCACACGTCACCAAACAACTGGCATTGTAAAATTGGAAGAGTTTCTGGCGAAGCAGTGTATAACAACATAACAAACAAAAACGCAGCAACCATCCGTGCTTCCATTTCGTAATCAATCCCTCTCTCTGTTTTTGTGATCTCTCGTTATTCTTGCTGCTGTTGGCTCCTTTTTGGCGCTGATCAGTGATAGCGCTCACTGTCAAAATGGTTGCGATATGCAGATGTCTTAGTAACTTTCCTAAAGGGCCAATTGTGTATGGAGACACAACAGTTGTGAGGACCAGGCCAACCTATTTACCCCCTTAGAATTTCCTTCTAAAAAATGTCCCGGAACTCGCCTAGTGAAAACATGCCTATTGATAACCTTTGCCAGCCCGCGGCCAAGATGTACAAAACGACGTTTCTTGTGGGCCTCTAGGTGGCGCTGGCGGTCCAACTCTGGGCTGCAGCCCTGTGGTTAAGAATGGCTGCTCTACTGGGCTGAGGTCTTGTGACTGGAGGCCATTGGACTAAAGTGAACTCATTGATATGTTCAAGAAATCAGTGAAGTAAACATTGTGGATTTCTACTATTTTAAGCACTTTTGTCTTTGTTGTAACCAAATGTAGAAGTCGTACACATAGCAGTGTATACGGTTACCTATAGGCATGTCGCTACAGTCTTATTATGTGCTAAATACCGCTTGCTTGTGCAGTTGAAATTGGCTAGAGACGCTCCATGTTGCTATGACAACAATGCCGAGTCTTGAGCTACGGAATTTTCGCTTAAACAGCGGTTAAAACATTAATAGACTACAATCAAATAAGATGAAAGATGAACTCACATTCTTCTTCCATATTTTGATGATGAACCACTAATTTTGATATTAGCTCTCTGTACTCTTTCAGAGCAAGCGCAACAGCGAGTTTCCTGGAGGCATCCATCTTTTCTCCGACCTGTCGTGCTGTGTGCAAAACAGAACGCAAAAACCCGCTGTAACTTGTTTTCCAACACGGATGTGACGTCACTCTCGAGTTGCAAGTCGTGCTTACAAGACAAATAGAACGGGGCATATGCTTTGTGACATGGTGTTTTATCATGCTAGTAGTTTTTAAATGGTGCTTCGTCGTTCAGATACGACCCAAGGTGTGTCAAGAAAATATCCACCACACCATTACACCACCAACCGAATTCTTCCAGTATACGACATTAATTCTGACCCTACCGTCTGAATGTTGATGCTAAAATCAAACCTCATTGGATTAAGGTAACATTTCTCCAATCTGTTCTCAAGTTTTAGTGAGCGTTCACAAATCGTTGCCTCAGTTCTTCCCTGTGAACAAGAGAAGTTCTTGTGTGAAACCCAGTGAGGATTACCCAATACAATGTCCGATGAGTGTTGATGAGTTTTAGACTTTTTAAGCCAAATGGATGAATAAGTGTAATACACCTTGAGATCCAGGAACACATCACTGCTGGTATGTGGGACTATACCTTTCTGACACACTTCAGGAATAGCACACTGAAACATGGCACACTTACTGAAGATCACAGAGGTGACCTCACATTTAGCCTTCCTATCTCACTTTGAGGTTTCTTTTCTAGATATATTCATAGATGCAGGTGAATCTTTGGCCATATAGACTTGGGCATCTCTCTGTCCTCCTATGTGAAGATCAAAACCTTAAGCTGATGTTGGAGAGAGTTGTAATAGTCTGTCTTCCTCCGATTTGCCTTTTTTTTTTACAGATGAAAGGGTAAAGCCCACTTAAACGTTTGGCTATACAGTTGGATATTAGGCTAAATCTAATGATTTTGTTCTCTACGCTCTTCATGTCAGTATCCCATTGTGTATCTCGCAGGAATACAGCGGGTCATGACCAAATGAATAACATATAATTAGCTTTTCAATGAAAGCGCTCGCTTTTATTATTTTTGACATTTATTTGAATTAATGAGCACATGTCTTCGGTAGGAAACTTGACCCACCAGGCCACCCACATACACAGGGAGATGACATTTCCTATTTGTATCAGACTGCTTAATTAAACTCCAGCCTCTGGTTGGAGTTGGTGCTTTGATCAGCTTTACTTGTTAAGCTTCAGTAGCGCAAACGATTGGTAACAATCTGCACAGAGGCATTTTAAAGGAAGATTTTTAATAAAACAATCATTTTGCAAATACAAACTTGGTTTTGATCTTTGAGTCATGGCTTCAGGTGCAATATATTGCAAAAGTATTCAAACCATTTTTTTATATGAGCGTAAATTTAGTTCATTGAGATTTTGTGTGATAAAACACAATGCGGTGCATAATAGAGAAGTTGATGGAAAAGGTTGCATGTTTTTTTTCTGATAAAATTTTTAAAACATGGCTTTCTTTACACCCCTTTACTCTGATACTCCTAAATTAAACCAATTCCAACAAATTCCCCTTAGAAACTCCCTTAATTGGTGACTGGGGTCCGTTGGTGCGTAATTTCATCACAGTCAAAATCTACCAAGACATGCGCATTCACCTAAACCAGGGGTCTGCAACATTTTGTGAACCAAGAGACATTTTTTACCCTCAATCTAGCTGAATAAAACTCTTTTGGAGCTGCGAATGTTACATGAACCAAAAATTGTTAAGTATCAACTAAAGGAAATTTCTTTTTCCGCAATTTTTAGATTTTTGGCCTTTTATAATGAAGACCAAACATAAAGTGTTTTGCAAAAAAAAGCTACATTTTCTTCTGGGGGATGTTGAATGTTGTGGACGGAAAAGTCACATGGGTTGAACATGTTCTTCACATGGGATCACGTTATCCCATGTGGCACCTAATAAACCACATGTGTAACTGTGAATGTCCATGGGTTTCACAATTTATTACCATGAAAACGTTCCAAATTCACTTTGGAAATGTGTGCAAAACACAGGTGGTCACATGTTTTTCACACATCTCAAATGTTTTTCACATGGGTCAAAGGTTTTTCACATGCGATCACGTGTTTTTGCCCATGTGAAATCATGTTTTTTTTCCATAGGGGCTATTATATTGAAAAACCGCATATATTCCTACCTAATAACAAGAAAAATAGGTAAGAAAATAGATTACAGGTAGTTTTTGTGTCTTTCTGTTGTAGAAATTCAATCAATTATTCAATTATTGTCTATATTTTATTTAATAGTTGGTTCTTTATCCGTTTTAGCCAAAGTTAATTGGATCCAAAGAGCCACTTGCTGCGCTGGGGCTGCATTTTGCAGATCCTTGACTTAACTAACAGACCATACGAGGAGAGCATTGATCAGAGAAGCATCCAAGACTAGAGTACGAAGAAGAAAGCCGTTAGAAGTCATGTTTTCAATTTGCTACAAGTTGAATCAGGGATTCAGCAAACGTATGTAAAAAGGTGCTCTGATCAGATTACACTTTTGGCCTTCATTCCAAAGGCTCTGCTTTTTGGAAACAAGAACTGCACATCAGCCTAAGCACACCACCTACATAATACAGGAGATGCGGTGGCTGCATCATGCTGTGGGGATGCTTTTCTTCTGCAGGGTCGAAGGAGCTAGTCACATCTGAATTTTGTCACCTAAATTGGGCCCAAAATGTTAGGCACCAAGAGTGTTATGCTCTGTGGAAGAAAATAACAACAAGTTGAGGAGAAAAAAACACGTTTTGACTGTTTCAGTGCTGTGGAGCCACAATTGATTAGCATCAGCCGATAAGAGATGCAGAGAAATTGAGGGTTTGACTAATTCCTCTGAATGTAAACAGTTCAATTATATGGCCTCATGTTTGTTCACCCTGATGATAGAAACTAACCTTCCCTGAAAATACCCTTTCCTATGATTTAGCTTTGAAAAAGCTTTGGATGGTTGTAGAGAACAATTTCTGTATCTTTTTTAGAACCTGAAAAGCTGGCACATGTAGCATGCCAATTCCTATGTCTTATGCCATCTTTCTTTCCCTGTTTGTTTCCAGGTCAGCTGTGGAACGCAGGCTGGCCCAGGTCACGTTGATGCTGGTGGGCGCTCCTTGCTACTCCTGCACCACGTCCACCCCCACTGGATGCCATGGCGATGAGTAGCGACCCAGGCTGTGAGGGGCTGGACCCCAACTCGTCCAAACTGACGAGCAGTCTGACCGACATCATGGCTGCCATGACGACAAAAGACCCCGAAGGCTCGTCTGCCAATGGCGTGAAGAACGGCAAGGCTCATCAGGATGGGAACCAGGGCAAGAGGGTCCAGGTGTCGCGACCTCACCTGTCTGGCAGGAAACTGTCCCTTCAGGAGAGGGGCACTTATCTGTCAGCAGGATTTGATGGAGGTCCCATGCACATTTCCCCTCGTGGGGCTCGCAGGCCCACTGTGGAGTCAAAACGAGTGTCCATATCAGACTCTAAGGTGAGGCTTATAATTTTCTGTTTATTCAATCTCTCAGGTGTGGTACAGGTCTACCTCAGATTTGAGGTTTTCTATGGTCTTGCCTCAGAGTAATGTGGGTCTAACATATTCCAACTGGTATGCATGCTTGGTACTTGAAAGTCCCCTTCATGTTGTTTCTTTACATTCCGTATCTGAACTTGACCTGAAACCTTCCCTCTTACCCACTTTTCAAAGTTTCAATGAAGGTAGAAGTGAAATGACAAACCCATTGTTGCACACATACCAGAGCGGGATGTGCACGGTCCAAACAAGCCACAGCTACTTAACACATTTTGAGTGCACTGGAGCTGTTATAGAGCTACTCACTGATTGTTTTTCTTCTTCAGTGAAATAGATCTGAATGTGTGTTAATTACAGCTGACAGTTATTAGAGTTTTAACTCTTCTTTTAATGAAATGGATAAATCTAACAGAGGCAGGCAGAGCTACGCCACAGAAATCCTCTCACAGCCTTCCTGTATAATGATCTGCTGGACGAGCTCCTACATGTGATCTCACCTTCCTGCTCCCTAGATCTAGACCGTCGTTCCTTGGTGCCAGCCGATGTGGGCGGCTGACTGCGGCGTGATATGAAGGCAGTAGTCTGTCAAAAACAAACCTTAGATGATCCCTGGAGATTACCCTCGTGGACAATCAGTTGCGTTGCCTTTTTCCTTCTCTGACTCCGAGCTTCATCCAAACTGAATCTTGGATCAAAAGAAAACTTAGACTAGGTTCTACATTGAGTCTTTGCCGAAGTTTGAGACAAAAAGTGGTGTGTTGCGAAATTCTATTTGCTATGAAATCTGAAGTCTGATCTCTCTGGTCTGGTTTGCTAATTGCTTTGACCAGGATGGCTAGAATTAGCATTACAGACTGGTAACAGATTTTGCTCCATTTTGTGTATTTTAAACACTAAAGAAACACCTTCACTAGCACTGATTTTACAGGGCTATCTGTGCAATTGCATGAATTAGGTTAAAATATTTTAACTAAACGGTTTAATAATGCAACATTCACTATGCGTGGTCAACACTAGCTCTCAGATCTCAAACAGAATGTAATGGGGTATTCTTTTTCTTTTTCTTTTTCTTTTTTTAGTTTTTTTTTTTTTTTTTCTAGTTTGGGTGTTTATGATATTGTCCAATTCAGTTTTTTCACATAGTGCCAATTCAAAGCAAATATTGTCTCAAGGCATTTACAAAAAAAGTCAATCCAATCATACAGATGGATTCAAAGTCAGTTAAATTTTTTTCAAAATTTATCCTAGTTACAGGTGAAACCAGAAGTTTACATACATGGAATAAAAAGACATATGCAGCTTTTTTCCTCACTGTCCGAAGTTAAACGTCTCTTGGGTTGGGTCCATTAAAATCACCTGAATTATTTATATTTTCTAAATGTCACAATATTTCATTTATTGATTTATAACACGCCTTAAAACATTCACATTGTAAGACCAAATTGCATAACAATAAAAACAAGCAAGACTTAAGCATAAATACAGAACGTTACAAAAGAATATGGCAAAAAAGCCTTTCTGAACAAATGCGTCTTCAATTTGCTTTTAACAAGGCCCAATTTGGTAGTGGCACGAAGATCCAAAGGAAGCTGGTTCCAGAGCATGGGTACCACCACCGAGAATGCCTGGTCACGCCAGTGCTTAAACATTCAATAGAAGCCGATTGGAGGACCGCATCGACCTGCCACACACAAAAACCCGTAACAGTTCCGATAAATCAGGAAGAGCGAGGCCATTAAGAGATTTAAAAACAAACCTAAACTCATCTCTAAAATGAACAGAAAGCTGGAGTAAAGAATATTAAACGGATAATGTCAGCACGTCGTGAGGCGTTTGTTAAGACTGTCAGCTGCATTTTGGACAAGCTGGAGGCGAGTTAGGCTTGACTTGGAGACACCAACATAGAGAGCATAGCAATAGTCAAATCTGGAGCTGATAAAAGCATGAATGGCCTTCTCTAGGTCGGGTTGATTTATAAACGACTTAAGTTTGGCCAAAAGACACCGCTAGAAAGAGCTTTTCTTGACGAGCTTTTCCTGACAAGGGTCAATTAGATTTTTAAATTGAAAATTTGTTTTCGTGTGACGACCTTACCCACAAATGGCCATAAAGTCCAAAAATCCCTGGGAGTGTTGTTGCGCAGGTGTTTTTTGAGTCTACTACATGGCCAGATCGTTCAGCCTCCAGCGAAATCATATAGGCATATATGCAGACTCTCTTTCTTCACTGACAACGAGCGAAGAGGTAAGTGTGTAAAACAACAACATTTATGAATGGCGAAAGTTTTCAGCATTTTGTAGGCTAACCCTAACATGCTGTAATAGCGGCCATTTCTTTTCTTGTACACAAATCTGGCTGCTAGCATTGCTAAAGTTTTTTCTTTGGTTTCTTTTCTCATGTCGATATTTTACATGTATTTGACAGCATCCCTTTTTCAAGAGGGAGAGGTAGAGGAAGAGTCCGGTCTAAATGCGTTTTGTCCACATAGGCTCACCTAGAAGGAAAAATGGCGTCAAATATGGCATTCCCCAGAGACTTGGACCCGCGCCCATGTATTTTAGACCCGCTTCTTATGGTTATATTTTGCAAAGCCGGCAATATCTTTCAATGATTGGGCATCATTTTATTAATTTTCAACAACATTTTCATAGATATTTCTAGAGATTAATGGTAAAAACTACACACTGTCACTTTAACTAACATTGTGCATGTTATGTCACATGTCTATATTTGTTGAGTCACATGTGAAAAACATTTCCCAGTAAATTTTAGAAGATATACCCAGTCAAGATAGCTCATGACCCCCCTCTCGCTCTTTTTGAAAGTCACAATCTGGCAACTCAAATCCCCCACACTTTTGAAAACTTGCTACGCCACTACTGGAACACTATTCCAACTGTGAAGTATGGGGGGTGGCAGCATCCTGTTGTGGGGTGTTTTGCTGCAGAATTAAATGGTGCACTAAATAAAATAGATGGCATCATGAGAAATGAACATTATGTAGAAATATTGAAGCAACATCTAAAGATTTTAGCCAGGAAGTTAAAGCTCAGGCACAAATATGTCTTGCAAATGCACAATAACCCTAAGTATCCAGCTAAAGTCGCTTAAAGAGATATCCCACCCCTAAGTGAGATTTAGTTTGTTGCTTTATTCCCCAGAGTTAGATAAGTGCGTCATGTCCTTGCACTTTGCAGTGGTGGCTTACAGCGGTGCTTTGTTGTATTGTAGTCCCAAGTCTGAAGCCTAGTTCATAATTCTCCATCTACGGAGGTGCGGAGACACGCAAGCGCCATTGTCCGTCTACGCAAGGGCTCCTCGTCACTCAAGCAAGGACGTGGAGCCCAATTTTTTAACTATCCGTCGAACGCAACGGAGAGTGCAAGTCTGTGATTGGGCAGCCCAACATCAGCCCCAAATCATTTCACCAGAACGATGCTCTATAGTCTATGTAATGGCGCCTTTCACAGTAGCTAAAACTAGATTGTGCCGTAACTTCACAATGCATTCTGGGATGTAGCCCAAGACAAACAAGCACGCATTTTACTTGGGTGCCTCTGGGTCGGAGTTGCTCCGATCTTCACAAAGTTGTAATTTCATCTCCTAAAGATGTTCAAACAGGAACGAACTAAGCACTGCTGTTGGGGGTTGTGCAAATCAGACTCTAGAGACCCAGATCGGATGTCAAAGAAAGTTATCAGAAACAAATCATAAAATGACAAAAGAAAATGACATAATAAATGTATAAAATGCAATAATTCTTGACAACAAGGTACAAAAAAACCCACAAACCTCATGTATCTTGTATGTCAAATGAGCCTTTTGCCACTTAGATTTACTCACAGTGGTAACTTTGTGGTCCAGCCGCTGTCACGGTAACGGCTGTAACAGGTGTTGTTTGGCTAGTGAGTCCTTTTATTTTTTAGTCCATACCATTTGGTACCATCCACTCCAGCATACACCTGTATTTTCTTTTTTTTTTTTTTTTTTTTTTTTACGTGTCCTGTTTGGCAGTGTGGAGCTCAGAATTGGTGTCTGAGTACCAAGTAGAAGCCGAACAGATTTACTTTCACAAGTGGAGCAGTACAGCTTTTGCTATAGTACTCCACTTGATTTATGTGTGAAAAATCTTTATTATGAATTGTTGGGGTTTTTATTTCCTGATATGGACACGGAGACGGAAAATTAAGGAGAAGAAAGAAGGAAGATGAAGAAGAGAGGTAGGAAACAAAATGTCATGAGAGAGGGTGAGTTGAAAATACAAGAGAGGAAGGGGAACAAAGAAAACACAGGAAAACATTGAAGTCTGCCTCCATACCCACAGGACGGCAGAGAGAGGGGGAAAAACAAACACGAAAAAGGAACATCGACAAAACCAACCAAACATTGTGAACTAAGAATTACACCCCCACATCACAAAAAAATAGATATAAAAATACAACAACAATGTCACAGAAAAACTCATGGTACCGATTAATCAAGCTCTAGTAATGATAACCTCAGCCCAAGAATATATCCTTAAACACCAGAGACCCCACATCTATGTGTGTGTGTTAGCATGCTGGTGCATATAAGGTTTCTCCATAAGAGTGTTCGATAGTTGGTGTGAGAAGACATCAATCCGTCCCCCAGGAATCGATGCAGACATGAAGGAGATCGGAGCAAAGACGTCCAAAGGACCGCCAGAGCCCCAGGCGGACCCGGGCGGGGCCGACCGCATCCCCCAAGAGAGGAGAAAAGGAGAACCCCAGGGGAACATCCAGCGGCCACTATGCAGGGGCCCGGGGGGCAGCAGTGACGAGCCCACGGGCTCCGCCGGCAACCGGCCGCGCCGGGGCGGGCCGGTCAACGGACCGGGGGAGCCGGGGCCCAGGGGCACCCCACCCCCCAGCAGGGACCCGACAAGGGACCGGCCGACGAGGGGCCCCCGGTACTGCAGGGCCGCGGCCGGCCACCGGCCGGCCACCGGCCGCCACGCGACGCCTCCGCCCTAGGCCAATCCCCACCGCCAACATCCCAGCGCCCCACCAATACCCGCAGGGGAGGACAGCATCCCCAGGCCGGGCTCAGTCAGCATCTGGACGCCAAGTTGTACCAGCTCCCGGGTCCTGATCCCGCGCAACGCAGGGCGCCGAGACCAGGCATCCAACGAGGGCCAGGGCCGGTCCAACCCGCCAATGAACCGGCCATGCACGGTGCGCACAGAACAGGTGATCAAACGACCAGAGACGCCTGATCCGCATCCCGCCGAGCCATCGAGCAGGCACCACCCAACAATCCCAAACCTGGCACCTCTAAAAGAGGTGCCCCAACCAACCAAAGGAAGATATCGGCCCTGCGCATCGGCCGACCGACACACCGGCCCCCTCAGGCACGCACCAGGTCCGAACCGGATTGACCTCCGGCGCACTGGCAGGCAGGGGCCCCCGTCACCGGCGGGGAGTGACGGAGGGGAAATAGGCCCCCCATTAAGTGTAAGGCCTGAGGTGCGCCAGGCGAGGGGACAGACCAAGATCCAACCTGATAGGTAGACAAAGACATACAGACACAGTCATACGTTCCCTCCCTCTTAAACATATACATTCTCACTGACTCACCAAGACACCCAAAAAAATGACGCTGTACCCTCACTCACACACCCCATGCACACTTTATGCTCCCAGGTCCAGGTACTGATGCCACAGTAGAGCCACCAGCCCCCGGACCCGGGAGGTGGACCCCCTACCTTCTAGGACGGAGACAAGCAGACCGCCAAGGGCCCCACAGTGGCAAAGCAGCCCGACAGCCCCGGACCCCGACCAGACCGCCTGTCCTCCTCCGGACCCCAACCCCTGATGGCCCGTAGCGAACAGGGGTGGGAAAAGACCCCTAGCCTCCATCCTCCCGCTCGAGTATGGTGTTGATGCGTGTTGTTATAATGTGCATTTAAAACAGAGGGGTGGGATGTGGGGGAGGCAGCCACACATCCCCCCACCCCGAGCCCTCAGTGTCTATATGTGGTTTAACAGTGGGCACCAGCACCAGAGGTGAAGCTGATTGTACCGCTCCCCCTCTGGATGCCGAAAAGTGTGCCCACCCCAAAGTCCCTACATATGTGTCGTGTGAAAATGTTATACGTGGGAGTGTCTAAGTTGTAGGGGGAGAGCACCTGTTGCCACACAGCAGCAGCCTCCCCGCCAGCAAAGGAGGCCCCCAGCGCCACCCCCACACCGGAGGCCCCCGTAGCCCGAACCACGTCGACGTACCTGCCCAGACCAGGAGCAAACCGATGAGCCGGGCGGCCGACCCACCAGGCCGACATCCACCAGCCTCATTCTTTGTGGAGTGACCACTGTTGCTCAACGGCCCGGCAGGAGACCAAACCCAGCGCCCCACCCACCTGCCCTGCACGCCCACCACCCGGCCAGTCCACCCGCACGTCCGACCGATCCCGGCCAAATGCCCAACCCCAGCGCCCCACACAAAGACCAAGACCCAGGAGCCAAGTCCAGTGCAAAAAAGGACTGATCCGGCCCAGAAACGCCACCCAGCCGCCGCGACCAGCAGCCAGGCACCCCAACCAGCAAACGAGGCGAGACGCCATACAGGGACTGGCGATGACAATCGGCCCAGAGAATAAAAGAGAGGCGGCTGCACATGCCGGCCACCGGCCGGCCACGACCCCCACAGCCAACAGAGACCCCACGCCGGCCGACCCCCAGCCAGGACCACAGCTAGGGGGCGCGGCGCCCCCGAGCCCCGAATCCCCAGGCCCACCCCAGACCCTACCCAGGTGCAGCACGGCCACCAGGCCAGTAACCCATGTCCGCCAGTGCAACCCCCCCAAGGCACCGCATGCAGCCATCAGAAGTCACCACCCAAAGCCCAACCCCAGGCCGGCCACGGCGTCCAGCGCCCCATCCGCCCAGTGATCCCACCCCCCGGGGTCCCCCCCAGACGCCTCCAACCCCAAAACCCCCACATCAGCAACAGTGTCCCAAACGACAAAACCAAGTGCCCCCCACCCCCACTAGGTGATGGAGCCGATCAAAGGAGCCCAGAGAGATTGATCAGATATGGAGCCAGAGGCCGTCTCAAGACCAATATGGTCCAACAAGAGATTTCTATACTGATTAATATTAAGAGCTTTTTTATTTTTCCAGTTCAGGAGGATAGTTTTCTTAGCGATGCATAAGGCAATGTGAACCATTAGAACTGACTTTGTGTCCATGGTGACATCATTTAAATTTCCTAACAGGCAAATTGAGGGAGATGGTGGGATGTTACATTTCAGACACTTTGATAAGTCCTCACATATCTGGCACCAAAATTTCTTAACAGGTGGACAGAACCAAAGCGCATGAACATAAGTATCTGGTATATTGCTTGTGCATTGTAAGCAGGTATTAGACGATGTAAAACCCATCCTAAACATTCGTTGACCTGTATAGTGTACTCTATGAAGGATTTTGTATTGTATTAATTGCAAATTAGGATTTTTTGTTATTTTAAAGGTTCTTAAACATATCTGAGACCAGACGTTTTGGTCAAAGCTGGCTGATAAATTCACCTCCCATTTTGAAATAGGGATGGCTATTGATTCATCTAATGTAGATAAAGTTTTGTGTATTTTTGACAGCAATTTGGGGGGGTTGAGATTAAGAAAATCTAAAACTCTTGCTGGAATTTGTAATTCAGCTGTATTGAGCCTAAATTTACCTTTAATAATAGATTTAATTTGTTGATATTCTAAGAATTTGTTTTTATCAAGTACATATTGTGTAATTAATGTATTAAATGGGATAAAGTCTGTTCCTTCAAATATATGTTCCAGGTATTCAATTCCATTGCACCTCCAGACTGGGAAACTTAGCATTCATTTTTTTTGCAAGATGTCGGGGTTATTCCAGATGGGTGTACGTCTGCATGGGATTATTGTGGACTCTGTCATTTTTAGAAACTCCCACCATGCTGTCAGAGAGGAGCTGATATTTATGCTTTTAAAGCATTCATATTGTTTTATATTTGAGCTAATAAATGGTAGGTCTGAAAGTTTTATCTTATTACATAGTGTCTGTTCTACGTCTATCCAGGACTCGTCTAGGTAGCTATGTTTTAACCATCTTGATATGTATTGGAGCCTGTTGGCTAAGAAATAATGATGGAAGTTTGGTAGATCTAGACCTCCTTTTTCTTTGGTCTTCTGCAGTGTTTTTTTAAGCTGATACGTGGGGGTTTATCTTTCCAAAGAAATTTAGAGATAGAGGAGTCCAGAGATCTAAACCAGTCTAGTGATGGTTTACTTGGGATCATTGAGAATAAGTAGTTGATTCTGGGCTAAACCATCATTTTTATTGAAGCAACCCTTCCCATAAGTGATATGGGTAGAGATTTCCATCTGGCAAGATCATCTTCCACTTTTTTTAAAAGTGGGATGTAGTTTAACGTTATTAAATCTGCCAGTCTTGGTGAGACATTGATACCTAAATAGGTAATATTCCCTGACTGCAGTTGTGTATTAGTTGGATTCTGGACAGAACAATTAATTGGAAGAACTGTAGATTTTAACCAATTTATAGAATAATCTGAAACATTTGAGTAAGAGTTTATCAACCCGATTACCTGAGAGAAAGAGGTTTGTGAATGCTGGAGAAAAAGTAATACATCATCTGCATAAAGACTGATTTTATGTTCTATGTTATTGCATTTTATGCCTTTAATATTGTGAGTTTGCCTGATCGCTGCAGCTAGTGGTTCAATAAAAATAGCGAACAGGGAGGGAGAGAGAGGACATCCCTGCCTGGTACCTCTCTGAAGATAAAACCTAGATGATGTTTGGTTATTTGTTCTGATACACGCTGTTGGTGAACTGTATAATATTTTCAACCAGTTTATAAAAGAATTTCCAAAGCCAAATTTATGTAAGGTTACAAATAAGTATTTCCAGTTAACTCTATCAAATGCTTTTTCTGCATCTAAAGATAATATATTAGTTTTAATGTTTTTACAGTTTGAAAAATCTATTAAATCTATTAATCTACGTGAATTTGTGGATGAATGTCTCCCTTTAATAAAACCAGTTTGATCAGGATGTATTATAAGAGGGGTTACTTTCTCTATCCTTTTTGCGAGGGCTTTGCAGATTATTTTAAGATCAACATTAATGAGGGATATGGGACGATAGCTGGTAGGAAACAAAGGGTCTTTACCTGATTTTAGTAGAAGACTAATGTAGGCAGAATTCATATTTGGTGGGAGTCGGCCATTTTCTTTGGTTTCCTGCAGCATTCTGTGGAATGTTGGTGCCAGAATATTCCAGAATTCTTTATAGAACTCTGCTGGAAATCCATCTGGGCCTGGAGCCTTATTATTGGGCATGCCTTGGAGGGCCTCCTGGAGTTCAGCCGCTGTTAGTGGTGAATCCAGGGCCATCGCTTGACTTTCAGATAATTTAGGTAGTGTTATGTTATCAAAAAATTGTTCAATTTCATGATCCGATGGATTTATCTCTGGTGAGTATAAAGCCTTGTAAAATTCTTTAAATGTGTTGTTTATTCTTCCAGGATTATATACTGTATTCCCGGTCTGATCTTTAATAGCAGATATAGTTGTTTTTTCTTTATTAATTTTTAGCTGGTTAGCCAAAAATCTACCTGATTTATTAACTTGTTAAAAGTTTTCTATCCTAAGTCTTTGAATTAAGAACTGGGTCTGTTTATTAATAATTTGATTTAATTCTAGCTTTGCTTTACGGATTTTGCCTAGTCTCTCCTCCTCTAGAGAAGCTTCTAATGAATTAATAGTTTCTTCTAATTCCTGAATACGTTTTTTTTTTCCATTTTCTTTTTATTTGATGAGAATGAGATTATTTTACCTCTAATCACAGCTTTTCCTGCCTCCCAAAGAATTGATGGCGACGTACCAGGGAGGTCATTATATTCTAAATAAGAAGCCCACTCTTTTTCAAAATATTTTATAAATTCTTTATCCTTAAGTAAGGATATATTAACTCTCCAATTTTTGCTTTGAGGTGTTTCTGTTTTATCTACTAAAGTTAGAGAAACAGGAGCATGATCGCTAACAGCTATAGGGTGTATTTCAGTGTCTGAAATGTCAGTCAACAGTGAGCTGCTGACTAACAAATAATCCAGTCGAGAATATGAATGGTGGACATTTGAGAAGAAAGTATATTTTTTGTCATTGGGGTGAAGTGATCGCCATGCATCACAAAGTCCATAATCGCTCATGTACTGTTTGACTATATCTATAGATTTCCAGCTGCGCTGAGTCCCTGCTGTGCTGAGCCTGTCTATTTCTTCATTTAAACCAAAGTTGAGGTCGCCCCCAAGAAGAAGTGAGCAATCCATGTGTTCAAGGAGCACAGAGAAGAAGGAATGAAAGAATGAGGGGTCATCAACATTTGGACCATATATACTGACAATACATAACTTTTGGTTATGTATAGATAGTTTGGCTATAATAAATCTACCCTCTGGATCTGTAACTGTATCTATTACTGTAAAATTTACATTTTTATTTATTAATATTGCTACTCCCCTTTGTCTGGAGTTATAGCATGCAGAAAACACATTAGGAAACTCAGGAGATTTAAGATCATCTGCAGCTGAGGTAGATTTATGGGTTTCTTGTAATAAGACGACATCTGCCTTCAATCTTTTAAGCTGGTTAAGAATCTTAACTCTTTTCTCTCTGGTGCCAGCTCCATGAATATTCCACGTGACAAACCTTAGAGTAGTCATAGTTTTAGATAAAAGTTGTAAAGTCCATATCACCATAGAAACAGATAAACACAGGTGTATTATTAGTTTGTGCCTGGGGTTGCCTGATTGAAAATCCAAAAGCCGAGATATAAGAAAGAGAAAAATGGAAGAAAGTTGTGAAGGTGTGAAGGGTGAGAGAGAGAGAAATAGTTATGTTATGAAAAAATTCTGTGCGTGTGTGTGAGTGATAAAAGAAGGAAAAATGAGTGACAAAGACATTTGGTGATAGACATGTGAAGATGAGAAAAGAAAAAAGAGCCAGTATCCCAGTGTTTAGCCCTGGCCCCGCCCACATTGTGTGATGTAAACAACTTTACAGAGCTGTGCTAACATTACATTATAGTTGACTGATAAAACAACTCTTATCTGACCAGTGTTACATGACTAATAAAGCCAAGGAGTAAGCTGGGGGTCCCTGAACAGCTGCCCATTAACATACAGTTTATCTACCGCTACTGTAGCTCTGGTGCCTTCACTGATATATTTCTTCCTGATTGAGAACAAAACGCGCCTTCTATCCAGGATTTCCTTCGGATATTGATCGTTAACGCTCTAATTCGTTCCCCGCAGCTCTCTGCCCTGGCCTCTGACCTGCTCTTTTTGCTTGTAATGCTCAAATTTAGCAACAATAGGTCGCGGCCGGCTGTTGTTGGGCTTCTTACCTCCGAGCCGGTGGACGCGGTGAAAAGTGATGTTTTTTACCGTGTCGCTTGGGAGCTTTAACTGATGTTGGAGAAAATTTCGGACGGTGGATTCAGCGTCGTCCTCAGCCTTTTCTGGGATCCCGGAAAAAACAAGATTGTCCCACATTCCCCTGGCCTGTATATCCAAGATCGTTTCTCTCATCCTCTTCCTTTCTCCGGACAGCTGCGTCATCCCCTCGGTGAGTTTCTTTACACTCTCCCTAAGCGTTTGGTTTTCTGCACCGAGCGATGCTACCTGTTGTTGGCTGAACTCCAGGGATTCCCTTAGAGCTTGAAACTCTTTGTGGAGAACCTCAACCAGGCCCAGACGGGCGTCTAGGCTGGTTAGCTTCTTGTCTATTGAGTCCAGGACATCGCTGTAGCTTTTCTCTGGCGAGATGGTGGAGGTGCTGGCCTCAGAACGAGTGCGTTTTTGTGATGGTGTGCTTGTCGGCATAGCAGAGGTGGATTTTTGTGGCTTGCCCATAACAATGTTGTCAAAGCACTCGTCAAAGTAGCTTTCCAGGCTGTGCAAGGTTTCCTCGTCCAGTTTGTTTATGGAGAAATACAAAATAATGGTTATTATTATTAAACGTTTGCTATATTTGGCTCAAATGTTATGGTTTGTTTTTAGCCGAGTTTGTTTGTTTTACCAGTTTACTGCCATATTACTTACGCACAGCTCTCGCGAGATCTCAGCAGCAGCTCATCTCTCATCTCCCGACATCATATTCTGACAGAAGCTAAACCCAAACCAGTGAGTCAACCTAACCCCTAATTTCCACTGCATGCCGGTACACCTGTATTTTCATTGCAATATATCCCAATCTTTTCAATAGCCTCTCGTAGTGACACATTTTTACTTTGATCGTGACATTCGAGCCAGCGCTTCAGTTCTGGCAATTGATGAATGGCAAGGTCGCCATCAAGAAAAAAACCCTTGGTATGTCTTTCTCCGTCAAAACAACCTCCTCCATTTTATATTTGCTCTTTTGTGAGATGCATTTAAATTTTCACATCAACGTCCAACGCTCTGTGGGTTTTTTTCAATTGGTAAATGCGATTTGTTAGTCTAGCATTAGCACCCAGCAGCACTTGTACGGCTCAATTGTGACGTCAACTGTAAAGTAGGTTATTGGTAGTCAGTGCAGCTTTTGGGCACTAGATGCTATATATTGCAATTTCAGTTTATCTAATATGGTCTGTTGGCAATTTTGAACACCAGGAGGTGTAAAGAACAACAAAACAGACCGCTGTGTATGTTTGTTGACATGCTCAATCAAAACTCACTCACTTATTGCTTCTTGAGTGGAAATGCCTTTACAAGCTTAATTAAATAAACTGTTGTCAGCCAGAGACATCACTGCAACGGTAGGCAGACCCACCAGAAAAGGTCTGCATCCCCTGCTGTCCTGGTGGAGAATTGCTTCGCAACAGCGGAGAAGTATAGAGGGAAAAACGTCTCCGTCAATACCTGTGTGTGTGCGAGAGTAAACTTGCTGACGGGGAAGTATAAACTAGTCTTAAATTGGCTATTGTAATTCCTTCGTGTTACTTATTATTGTCATTTGCAATCAATATGATAATTGAGGTCACCAGGAATAATTAGGATCAATATTGAGTAATTTTCCTGACTTTTGAACACGGAATGCTAGCTGTTACCATTCACTTACATTGCTTATGCTAAGATAAAGCAAACAGACTGCTGCCAGATTAGAACAATGACTGGGCTGGCTACAAAAAGCATTTTTCTCACTTATCGAACTCTGGCGAATATGGCAATAGACTAAATTCTAGTCAATGTTTTGGCTTGGCTATCTCAAAGCCCTGATCTCGATCCTACAGAGAACTTGTTCGCAGATTTTCAGAAAAGGCGAGGCAGCCTAAAAACCTGACTCAGTTCCACCAGTTTATTCAAGATTCTTTTTTTGGCATCTTTTTATAATTTCTTTTCAACAGAGTTAGGACAAAAAAAGAGCTAATGTCTGGTTAAAAAAAGTTGTTAAAATGTTGTTCTATTCGTCCAAGCATATGGCAGCAGAATATATCATTTGTAGCATATGGAGAGCATGCAATTCCTAACAGAGTGTTGGGTGGTTTTATGCTAGCACATGTAATATAGAAGGGGTGCTAGGTGTCTCCTGCATATCCATCATCCTCGTGCATTTTCCAATTCGGAGTGAGCATTAAAAATGTATAAGATCTGCCAGGATGTGGATCCCCTCTGAATTTAACAGACTGCTGCCACAGATGAGGAGACCCGTCACTGTGTCTGTTCACATCCTCCTCTCACCAAACCATTATAAAGGGCTGGGTTATATTTTAGTTCTAGCACTGGATTTGCAAAAATGGCATGTTAAAGGAGGTGACATTTCCTGTCTGCACAAACACTGGTTGTCATTTTCTTCTTGAAACCTGAAGGGAAACTGTGTTTAGAATAATAGCAGTGTCTTTAAAAAGGTCCTCGATCTTCTTACTTATTGCAAATGAAGGTCAAAAGGATTTCCATGCGTCTCGGCGCTTCTTAAAAACAGAAGGAATCTTTAGATGCTTATGAAAATCCCCCATAATGGTATCTGAGGAAATGCTCTATAACTTCTCTTTCCCAACATTTGCTGCTGTTTTTTGGGGTTCCTTTTACCCTGCTTCGTAAACATGGTCTGCGCATCATTTCCTGCCACAGAGGGAACTGGGTTCAAATACAAACACAATAACTTTGCTGTTCAGTGGATTAAAGTTGGGATAAAGATAATCCAGAGGAAATTGGAGATTAATCCAGGGCTGCAGGAACAGATAGACTATAATCTGCTGAATGTGGTTATTCTGTGGCTGCACAAGACGGACTGGAAACAAAATAAGAGCTCTGAGCCACTTAAGTCACCCCTGACATTGTCACAACAAAAGGAGAAATCCAGCTATAGATTCACTAAAACGACTAATCCACTGTTTAATATACAAACCAAAGGTCAACCAGCATTTTCATTTATTCAAGGAAAGGCAGGTTTATTTATAGAGTACAGCAACAACACAAGCCAATGCAAAGTTCTCAGCCGTACAGCAGTTCTGGGGTTCCATCTCCTGTCGCATTTGTACAGCAAACATTGATTTAAACAGTGAACAACGTGCTTTCCACTCCAGATGTGACATTGCTTCAGGTTTTATTTCATTTTGCCCAATCTTTCTACTGAAAAAACGTGGGACATTATTTTACTGTTGATTAGACTATATTTAAACAGATGTTGAGAGGGAAGGTACGAGCTGAGAGGACGATATAATTTAAAGCAGCAATTTGTTCGCAGCACTCTTAAGAGCATGTGCCTATCAGTTGGAGTGGCTTTGAATGGCTCGGACGAAACAATTATAGGCAAAGCAAAAACATCGCACAGGTCAAGCAAAAATATAAGGAGTACATAAATAATCCGTATAAAAGTGAATGAGATAAAATGACAACAATTATTTCAACTGTTAATTGATGTTTGCATGGGAGCAAGTTTTGATTAGTTGGCAATATGACAGTAAATTTGATCTATAGTAGAGCCGGGTATCGTTTTAAATTTCAATAATCGATTCAGCTCTGATTCTCAGAGTTAGAATCGATTATCATGATCTGATTCGATCCAATCCAATCTGTTCCAATTCGATATTGATATAGGTCAGTGCTATTAAAAACGTTTTTTTGAACTGTTACCTTAAAGGGGCTATATGCAACTTTCCCCCCAAAAATAAACGTAACTATAGCCTTTTTATTTGACCATTTATGACTCAAACATCTCCTGATGAGCATACTGACACCTTGTCAGCTCACAGTGGGTGCACCTATAAGCCTGTATCCAATTTTTTCTATTTTCTGTCGGGTCGGATTTTTCCCGCGCTGTCTGCGAATGTGACTTCAAGCGCGTTCATGTTAAACGTTTCAGATCACTCTGCCACCACCGCTAGTCAGCACTCGCAAGCAGTGCAATGGATTGTGCGAATACACAGAAGAGACCAAGGACAACTTTGACACAAACAGTGACTTCACATAAGACTAAAAACGTTAAACCCCTGACAAGTGCCCGAAAAAGATCGAAGCTTGAGAGCGACCGGCGTACGAGCGCGCTGCGAGAGCGAGCAGAAAGGAAGAGCAGTTCCGTTTTTTGGCCACAGGTGTCAGTCGCAAGTTTAAATTTCAAAAAATTGCATAAAGCCCCTTTAATCAGAATCATTTCAGAATCGATTTTTCTTCAACACAGCACTAATCTATAGGTACATTGATATTTGTGTAGGTGTGCATACAAATACCTACACAAAAATGGATATAGATCAATGTGCATTCATATATGTATTTATAATAAATTACTATTTCAGTTAAGAATCTGTGTTGTAAAATTAGGGACAGGACTGGATACGCCACTGCTTTTTCCTGGTTCCCTTTCGAATGGCTTTTGTTTTGATTTACAAATAATTTTGTTGGAAATGTTATGTTTTTTACCATGTTTTAGTCCCTGTATTTGTTGTGTTAAAATTGTAATTGTTAAGTAAGAGAGAAAGAAAGATCAAATACAGGTTCATGCCTTTGTCCTATTTTCTGAAGCTCTAAAAGCAGAGGCAGTTATTTTACATGCCATCATAGAATATTTTACAGTGGATGAAGAGCTCTAGACTCTGTTTAATATCCAATAGAAGAGATGACGAGGTCATAGTGCCTTGCTTCAACTTACATTTTGTGCCAATACAACTACAAACCTCTGGTATTCATATGATAGAGCAGGACAAGGTAGTGGATATTTGCTCTAAGGAAGGAAAAGTAAATATAATTAAAGTAAAAATCTTAAAGGTGTCGCATGGATATTTGTATTTAGCCCCATTAACTTTAATATACTTTAAAACCAATGTAGTGCAGCCAATCGCCTTCAGAATCAACCTAATAAGTAACCTGTGGTTATTTTTAACCCATCATTACTTGAGGCTGCTGCCAATGACTTTTTAAAATTGGACTGTTGACTAATTCTTTGATTTTTTTTTTTTAAAGCAGGATTTAAAAAAAAGGACCATTGAGATTCAAAATCTCATTTACAAGAGCTAAACTGGACTAATCAATTCATCTAAATAATAAACATTCCTCCAAAAATGAATAAGTTGGTTGTTGTTGGCAGAAAGCCGCCAAATATGCCTAAAATGTGCTCAAATTCAGCGCAAAATAGAGCAGGTAATGTGTTCAGCATCTTTAAAAACCTAATCTGACTACTAGTAAGTGTTTTTATTGTTTTTTGTTTGTAGCTTAAGAAAATAACAGAGATATTCCCCAAAATTCTGTTAGGAAACTCAGTACCTCAACAGGCAAGCCGGTGGAGATATTGTTGAAAAAGAATTGGAGCATTAATCGCAAGAAAAGATACGACCTTAACGGGGTAGCTTGTTTTTTTTTCTTTTTTTTTTTTACTTTTTTGAGGTGAGGTGAGGTTCTGTGAACATAAATGTTGGTAACAGTTCCTTTACCTACTTTAGAAAGAAATCTCATCACAGTGACATTAAAAAGGAAAAAAAATCTTTTGAATGGTGGCGGGCTAGCAAGCAAGTCATTTTTATTTGTTAAACAATGTTGCAAAAATAATGTATCCTTTTCCTTTATTTTCACTATCATGCACTACTTTGTGTTCGCGTATAACAGGGGTGCCCAATTCCGGTCCTCAAGGGCCAGTCTCCTGCATGTTTTAGTTCTTTCCCTGGTTCAGCACACCTGAATCAAATGATGGCTCATTAGCAGGCCTCTGCAGAACTTTGACATGCTGAGGAGGTAGTTGGATGATTTGAATCAGCTGTGTTGGACCAAAGACGCATCTAAAACTGGCTGGAGACTGGCCCTTGAGGTCGGAATTGGAGACCCATGGCGTATAACATAAAACCCCAATGAAATACACGAAGGATTTCCTTTTTAACGTGACGAATTGTGAGAACCTCTCACAAGCCACTGTTGATGTGAGCGAGAGAATACCGAAGGCAGGTCAATCATGTGAGGCTTCAGTGTTACTGTCAAGACATCTTCTGACACGAGAGCACAAGATGGAAAAATCTCTGCGTCACATTTAAGCACCTGGATGTGCTTTTTGTGTGAGAAGCGTTTTAATGTGTCAGATGTACTTAAGGCTTTTGGAATGCTTTGTCTATTACTATTACCTGAAGTAACGCTTCTAGAGGTTCCGCTATCACAGCCACAAGTCCAACCCTTTCCACCTTTTTTTCCCTTTATTGTCCTTTCACTCCTTTACTATATTCTTAACCATCCAGTAATATCAAGTTACATAACCAGCATGTTGGTAATCCATTTATATATAAAATCTGAGGAGTTTCTGAAAGTGTCCTGCCTGCTAGCACAGGCCAGTATTTTTAGTTTAGCCACATCGCTGCGTCTGTGTTCTCCCTCCACCTCTCCTCCTGTAAACACGTTCCAGGATTGGGCCTGAGGCACTGCTCTGCCTCATAAGCCTTCACCACCCCCCAGCTGGAACCAGAGAGCTGCTTTCAATCCCTTCCCTCCAGAGTTGCATCCCTGCCTTCTTCAGTCAGAAATCCCTACTCACTTTCTGCTCATTACCGTGCAGTCTGGACTCTCAGCACCAGGCTCTAAACAAAAATACCCCCCCACCACCAGACCCTCATCTTGCCTCTCGCCTCCTCCTCTCTCTGCCTCCGCCCCTCATGTCCCGCTGTGGTCTGCTCTGCACTGCCTCGGCCCTGGCTGACTCCGTGCTGGAGCCCTGGTTGCTATGGAACTGCAAATCAGCCATTTAAGCGGTAACACTCTAATGGATTTGCAGACAGTAAACAGAAACCTACAGACTGCATCGTTACCTACATCTCAGAAGTAAATGACTTTGAGGGCACATGGAAACGCACTCGCCCAGGGGGAACATTTTCTTTTCTGAACCACAGAATCTGTGCTTTTTTTTATTTTTGTGGAGATGCTGTGAGATGCTGTAAATAACTCTGCAGAGGATGATGGTAGTACTAATAATTGACTCTCCATCTTTCGTCCTCCTCCCAGGATTGCATCCAGCTGAACCAGTATAAACTGAAGAGTGAGATTGGAAAGGTGAGGTTCTTTGTTTGTTTTTGTTGCTTTCTGTCTTTTCCAGAAATGTCAGATGTTTTTTTTTTGTGTGTGTTTTTTTTATAGAATCTTCACAAAGACTGTCCTTTTTAAATATAGATGAAAACAGACAGCAAGGTCAGTTTTAACACATGTGCACTGTAATCATTTTATAGATTAAAACTTGGCTCAGAAAATGGAGGTGCACCGAGAATGCAGCACTTTCCCCCATTTGGCATGATGTTGGATTTCCCTAAATGTTTTGAACAGGCAAAATATAATGAACACAAATCTGGGTCCTGGTTGCTGCTTGGAGAGGCCTATTAGCTGGTAGCTTGGTAGCTTATGAGTGTCTGGCATGGAAAATCTACTAACTCACTAATGAACTTCAGGAAGCGGCAGTCTATACAGAGGGGCAAAGATTGTTCAAGTTGTCGCACTTAAAAAGATGAGAGGTCTGTAAGTTTCACCATAGGTACACTTCAGCTGTGAGAGATGGAATGCAAAATTTCTTCCAGGAAATGACATTGTATTATTTTTTAAATCATTTTTTCGTATAATGGTGCAGAAACTAAGTATTTGGGCCATTACAAAAGTTCACCTCAATACTGTGTAATGTAACCTTGGTTGGCAATGACAGAGGTCAAACGTTTCCTGTAGGTTTTCACCAGGTTTGCACACATTGTAGCTGGTATTTTGGCCCATTCTTCCATGCAGATCTTTAGAGCTGTGATGTTTTGGGATGGTCGCTGGGCAACACAGACTTTAACTCCCTTCACAGATTCTCTATTGGATTGAGATCTGGAGACTGGCTAGGCCACTCAGGAACCTTGAAAAGCTTTTTACGTAGCCACTCCTTTGTTGCCCGGGCGATGTGTTTGGGATCATTGTCATGCTGGAAGATCCAGCCACGTTTCATCTTCAATGCTTTTACTGGGAGGAGGTTTTTGCCCAAAATCTCACAATACATGACTCCATTCATCCTTTCCTTAATACGGATCAGTCGTCCCATCCCCTTTGCAGAAAAGCATCCCCAAAGCACAATGTTTCCACCTCCATGCTTCACAGTGTTTATGGTGTTCTTGGGATACAACTCAGCATTCTTCTCTCTCCAAACACGGTGAGTGGCGTTTATACCAAAGAGTTCTATTTTGGTCTCATCTGACCACATGACATTCTCACAATCCTCCTCTGGATCATCCAGATGGTCTTTGCCAAACTTTAGACGGGCCTAGACATGTGCATGCTTAAGCAGGGGGACTTTTCGAGTACTGCAGCGACAACGTAGTGCATTACTAATTGTAACCTTTGTTACTGTGGTCCCAGCTCTCTTCAGGTCATTGACCAGTTGGCCTCGTGTAGTTCTGGGTTGTGAGTGCTCTCATGAAGATGTTGCTAAGGGTTGTCTGTAATGTTTTTTCTTTCTTTTGTGGAGCTTTACTGTTGTGCTATGTTCTCAGCTGATAGAAGCAACATCAATGATCAACCTTTTAATGTTGAAATCGGTTTTTCAGCCTATAACCTTTACACTTATCCTCTCATTTATAGCTATATATAACATTGCTTTAATTAGCATCTCATTCACCGCTTGTATTTACTGAATAATTACCAACAAACGCCCAAATTATGCATTTGCTTTTTCAGGGACATCTCCATAATTTGCTTTTAGCATACCTCATAATCACTCGGACTAAAAGCATGACCTTGCCAGTGCAGAAAGCTGTATTTTTATGAAGGTATTTGTAATACAATGTTCATAGCAACTAAAAACCATGTTAGGTCTTTTGATAGGAAATATGTGTCAGAAGGTTGTTTACTTTTTAGATACCTCTTTGTAATTTGTAGCAAATTTCAAAAATATGAAACATGTTTGTAAAGAAAGATCAAGTAACTGTTTTCTATGAAATGAAAAATCATTTAGCGATTTACTTGCACAACTTCGAGAAGGAAATCAGTCAGAAAAGGACCGAGAGCACATCCTGGGGAATTTGGGTGAATGCGTGTGTGTGTGGGACGAGCTCCTTCTGTGCTGCCAAAGAATAAAAATGTTGTTTCTGAATAAGAACCGTGCTGCCTTGTAAACATTCTGTCAGTATGGTGCTACCGTCTGTTCTGGGAAGTGATGCTTTAGAAATGTTAACAGTCTCTCACCAGTTTTGTTCATGGGCTTAAATGAAATGTTGAAGCTGAACTAACAAATGCCGCATGTTCCCTCGATGTAAGTCCATATTTAATCTGTTTTCTTTTGTTGTCTTGCAGGGTTCCTATGGGGTGGTCAAGCTCGCCTACAACCAAGATGATGACAAACATTACGTAAGTCGCTGCGGTGCAAAACAATGTTTTGTTGAAAAGCTTCACAGTCTGACTAGTTGCATTGTGGTGTTCATCAAACCCTCACCTTTAGTTGTTTTGACAGAAGACTGCTGCTATTGATTTTTTTCTTCCTTTTCCCCCCCCTCTTGCCTAGTTTGAGTTTAATTTTCTTAAACTGCACAAGTTCCCTTTATTGAACCTAAAATAAAAACGATGACGCCATTTGAAGTGCATCATTTTTTTATTTTTCTTCAAATCCCTGCTGTTGCTTTGTATAGCTGCTGGTCTGAGGTCAGATGACAGAAAAAAAGTGTCCGCTTATGAAGCAGCGGGATTGTGCAAGGTCATTTTTAAGTGTTTCCATCAAGGTAATGTGTTCCCTCGGAAAGCACATCCATCTGCAGATATAAGCCGTTTGATGCCTTAACATAACTAAGCTGTCCTGTGCAGCAGCAACAATGAAAGCCTCTCGGTGAGTCACGTCGTCTTTAGCTGCCAACTCTGGATGGATTTAAGATGTACTTTTGAACTGCGGCCAGCTGGAGCTCACAGCTGAACGGTTTTCAGTATGAAAACGCAAGCCTATAAACATGCAGAAGTGTTGAGGACCGGGCGGTTATGTAAGGATACGGGTAAGCCTCGATACAGTGGGTGAAAGGGTATTAAAATATCATTCTTACATAAATTATGACTCCTGATTGGAGTGATGATACGACCTGAAACAAGTGGCCCGCAGAGCTGCTCAGACATGAAGGAACTTGTCGTGTGGAAACGTGGAATTACAGGGAATTTAGAAATTTCCCATTCCAGAAAAAAACAACTCTCCTCCAATAAGTAGCCCCAACGGTGAGATATTTTATCCCGTCTGCTTTTTGATATTTAAATATTTGTGCAACTTCATTAGTTTTACTTTTGCGGTCTTTTACATCAGTGTTTTCTTTAATGCATGATCAAAAATGTCCCAAAATTGATACTTGACCATGAGACAAGTAAATCCTTAAAACGTACAATTGTCTTAACAATTTCCAGAGCTTTGCTTTGCTTCCAAAGCAAAAAAGATTGAGGGGAAAAAAGTGAAAACTATACACCTCACTTAAAAATGCGAAAAGACTTTCCATTAATTACATTGTTCCCTCTTCTTTAGCAATACAACAGTGCCAAACTGAGGGAATTATTGGCACAAAGAGAAGGAGGAGCTCGCCTACTTTCAAATTGAAATAATAATTCCAGAACACAGATAAAAAGTTTGGGCTTATAAAAAGGACCCAGTGTCATAATCAGGGGTCAAATACGTACATTCAGGTTAGCTTCTCATTGAGCTGGGCATGTCGAGGACTTCAGCACCATGTAACAATAAAAGCAAAAACCTTTGAGCAGCAAAGACAGATATCCTTAAATCTCAGCCATGAACAAAGTTATGCAATATTACATATTTTAGGGAAACAAATGCCCAGGAGGGTTTGTTTTATATTTATATATATATTACGGGTGTCAAATTATCTCGTTAATTGCGATCAGTTAATTACAGCCATATTTAGCACGTTATGTTTTTTAATCGCGTCAATCTAATTTTTAATCTTTAATTTTACAGTTTCTGCATGCGAGTTCCCTTTAAATAAAACCCATTTTATTCACCGGGCTTCTTGTGCTTGAATTGTCCGGGGTTAACCACACCCTGAAGTGGACATCGGTTGGCTGTAAACTCACCATGAAATGACTGGCTTCCATCGTGGTGGGGAGGGCGAGTTGAGGAGGAACGGTGAGTTGCCGAAAGTGTTGCCAACTTTTCAATATTTGGCGAGTTTTTATACGCCTCTAACGATTTAAAAAAAAAAAAAAATATATATATATATATATATATATATATATATATATATATATGAGATGATGCTCAGATGCTCTCATGGGAATCGTTATTTTTTTATGAATTTCAGTTACTTTTACTCCGTGCGTGAAGTCGAAAATGTCTGCGTGGTGTGCATCAAGTGGTCAGGGGTGTGAATTGTAATCTGTCAAAATGACGGGTGGCCTTCAGATTTTTCCGTTGTTGTCCTAAAAATAACAGCCAAATACGGAAAATATTAGGTTAATGCGACCCCTGACTCTTCACCCCCAATTTACACCAGGTGCGTCAGTGGTGCGGCGGTTTGGTCGCGACCTCCTCGGCGCGTCAATCCCCACCGGAGCGTTTCAGGCGTGGCGCGGTCCACTGAGTTGACTCGCGAGATAACAAAATCACTCAATAATTAAAGTGGAATTGAACCCCATGAAAAATCATAAACCCCGCCCCCGGACAACATTTGAAAAATTCTACCAAAGTGGGCAGGGCTAGGAGGCACGGAGGGGCGTGGCCAAGTGTGGAGGATGAGCAGAGGGGGGAATGTGGGGGTGTGGTCAGGAGGACAGTGACAGCTAACTTAATCTGGCACTGAAACATGGACAGTGACCCAACCGACGTTGGCAGTTTTGCGACTGGTCGATCTGATCGACGTTCATCTGTTTTGAACGTTAGCCTATATTAGCATTCCCACTCAGAGACTGGACCCATCCTGTCTCCCTCTCCCTCAGCAGCACTAGAAACGCCGGCCTCGATCAGCGCTGACTCAGCGCCCTGTACCAGCGGAGATCCGCTCATCCGCTGGGAGACTTTATGGAGCCAAGCGACCCTGAGCCATATCAATTCGAGGCGCTGGCTCAGGGCGCTGCTGCTGCTGCTGAGGCAGAGGGAGA
Organism: Valencia hispanica; assembly: GCA_963556495.2. Classification (NCBI taxonomy): domain Eukaryota; kingdom Metazoa; phylum Chordata; class Actinopteri; order Cyprinodontiformes; family Valenciidae; genus Valencia; species Valencia hispanica. The sequence continues at coordinate 39,587,779 of OY747715.1, read as the reverse complement.
CAGGATGGGTCCAGTCTCTGAGTGGTAATACTAACATAGGCTAACGTTCAAAACAGTATGTTAGCTATGCTAACTAAGTGCTAATGTGATAATGGTAACCTGAAAAACGCTATCGATCAAAACCTGCAATTCCAACTCAAAACTCACCACGGGGCGAGTGTGTCTGAGAGATGGTTTTATAGCCAAACCCACGGGGCGTGTCTGTGAGACCATGCCTGTGACGTAAAGAGTGGAAAAGATGTACCGCTCTCCTCCAACCACAAATTTCAAACGCAGTAGCCAAACTTCAACCCTAAGAGGGCAGCACTAAGACGTTTTTAGACCAAAAAGTGTAGAATTAAACAAGTTTACACAAAAATATAAAAGAAATCCTAGAAACTGAAAGATTGCATTGGTAAGGACCCATTCATACAGTTTAGAAGCAAAAAAAAGTTGTTTTGGGGTTTAGTTACTCTTTAAGATCACGTGTGACAACAACAAAGGAAGCCGGCATGAAAGACAGAGGTATGTGTTTTTTTTCTCCTTAGTTTTTTCTATTTAGAGTCGGATTTGTGATTTTCCACAGGTAAAATAACTACAATTTCAATCTCTGATCCAGGAAGCAAACGAGATCCTTGCGTCGTACGTAATGACGTGATGCTTAGATAGTTAAGCTATCACAAATCTGCACGTGTTTCTTATTTTGAAATTTACCGTATGCTGCATGGATGTTTTCCTGTTAGCCCTATGTTAATTGTGGAAGCTTGACGCGTTTTGGAAGCGTGTTACGTCAAAAATAGTACCCAAATCCCATCTTTGGTGGCACAGTGCGGTTAGACACTTCTGGGACGTGCCTGAAACGCGCCCGGTGTAAACCAGTCCATAGACTATAATTGTTTTTTATTTGCCGTGGTGATCGCTGCTGTAACGCGCCGCTGACGTGCCCGGTGTAAATTGGGGGTCATGACATTTAGTTATAACATGTCTTGAGAAATATCTTAAGAGGTCCGTTTTAGAAACGGCAATGGAAGTAGAAACTATTATGAGATAAAAGAAAGCTTACGTTTTTTCTTGCAGTAAAATAGCTGCTCATAAGCTGAAGCGTTCGCATTTCCCTGGGCCAGAAACGGCTGTTAGCGACTCGTGGAGGAGACATTTCAAATGCTAGTGTTTCTAATTAGCATTTGTGGTGCTGGAGCTCCACCCTCATGCTATGTGTAGGGCACCAAGTGCCAATGGGGGCACCAAGAAATCAGGCTCATGAAAAAATCATCATGATTATAGTAATAATGACAACATAATAAATAGAAAAGTATGTAAAGCATGTTCATTGATTCAATACAAAGTAATATTTTTGCTTATGAGAAAAATGAATCCTCTGTCTCCAGTCTGCCCATGGTGCCCCCCCCCCCCCCCGCCCCCCCCTAGCAGTGGTCTGCTTCATTATGTCTCAGTTTCAGGTTAGCAGAGACCTGTCAAATCTAAGCTGTGTACGCAGCTCTGTCTGTGCATAGCGCTGTCTTGAGCAGGTAGTGTCTCCAAGATCAGACTTTTTTTTTTCTTTTTTAGAAAACGCTTACACAGTGAACTGTCATCATGAAAACCTTACTCCAACCCATAGACTGTAAAATTACTGGACGAAGCCTCGGTGACGTCACCCATAGGTTTCTGAAGAGCAAAAATGAAGCCAAATGGGCGGTTCCCACCGCCGCCATCTTGTCTGTGTCACGTGTCTCGTCACGCCCAGAAAATACAAAAATGGGCAAAGAGGTGGAGCTAAGAGTGACGCTGGGAGGGCGGGGGCGGATGATTGACACTCTGAGCTGATGTAGCCAGGAGCTAGTCCTGGAGCTAACTGAAGCTAACGGAAGCTAACGGAGGTTAGCGGGCACCTTTAGCCTGAAAGCCGCGGTAGAGCTACTCTGCTACCCTCTTCCATCCAGGCTGTAAATACAATATTAAATCGGTGAGTTAATATTTAAATGGAAATTATTTATTTAAATGAAATATCATTAACTTTATGCAAGTTTTCAATAATATTTTTAACTTAGTTATTCATAGTGTATGAGATCTATTTAGTCTATGCATGAGATACATGATCAAGCTAAGTTAGTTAGGATAGTTCACATATTTATATTAATATTTGTTTGTATTTACCCTAATTTTTTGTGATTGTAGCCTACTACCATGTAGGATCTCCCAGTTAAAAAAACTGTTCCCACAGCTATTGTAGATTTAACAGCTAATATTAATAATTTCGATCCTAGTCAATTTTTCAATGTACGAATTTTACTAATCATTTATTGAGGTCTGGGAAGGGATAAGTTGCACTTTTAGTGCAACTTTTAGAAACTTGTGTTTCTTTTTATAGATTTTGTTTACCAGGTCACAATGGCTGCATGCCTGTCCTCCACAACAGCCAAACAAAGCAGAAAATGTAAGTACCTGTCTCCATCACTTCATGTAGAATTTTAATAGTATACTTTCAACCAATAGGCCACACCTTTGCAACTGCCAATCATTATGCCAATTTTTTATCTCCACAGCCATTTGGGTCATTGGAGACAGCTATGTCTGACATAGTTCTGAGAAAGCTGAAGAAACCATCGGAGGAAACCTCGGCCTCCCAGACGTCCGTATCTCCTGGTTTGGCTGGTGGGGCTGAGGTGGAAAGGAGGAAGAGCAGCTCTAGATGTCCTCATCATCATCTGTGGCGGAGATGACATGGGGGTGGTCAGCAGTGTCCAGTTGGTGAACATGATGATGGAGGACCTGCACCAGCTTTACCTTCTCCACCCTCAGATGTCCATCATCTTCTCCTCCATCACCCAAAGGCATCGATAGAGGGCAGGTGTAAACCCAGCAAAAATAGAAAAGGCCAGGAGGTTTGTCAACAGTGTTATGGCTTCTTTTATTCATAGTTGTGCCATCTTTATGCATCCTCACATATGACAGTCCTTTTGAACAATTAATGTTAAAGCAAAAAGTATAACTATAGCCCTGATTGTTATGTCTAATGTGTTGTTGGTGTAGTTTTTTTATTTCAACAATTATATCTGTTGCCATAACACTGTTGACAACTCTGCCCCCCCCATTTTACTGTACATAAGTCTCTTTTGCTTTCTGACCCCCTTTGTTTTTTTATCTGTGTCCCTTTCTTTTATAGAATCTTGTGTTTAAAAAAATAAATGTTTTATTCTGCATAATGACTGAAAATTCTTTCAACAGTATATAACAAGGGAAGAAATAAAACAACCAAGTAATTAATCAGCCAACTGCATTCTTGAATTTGATCAATTCCTTCAACATCTCAATATAAAAATAAACCTTGGCGTCTGCAATATTACAAAGCCAAATCATACTTCTTATGTAGCTACAAAACTAGGATTTTTTTTCCTGAAATGGAAACAATCTCTGTGTGAAAGAAAAACAGAAACTTCATTCATTTGTTGTTTATTTAATCAAAAACAGAAAACGGACAGCACCTAAGGATATGAAAGAAGTGGCATTAAAGGTGATGCACATATATTGTTAAGTACTTCTTCTTATGATCTTCCTGTAGTTTTAGGTGATTGATATGATCTGTAAGGAAAAAAACATTTTTTATTAAAAACAAATAAAAATTTCAACATTGCATTCAACATTAGTTGGAAACCAACTCACCACAACAAGACAAACGTACTGTAAACAACTGAGCACACAGACATAACAATTGTGGGTGTATGTATAAAAGTACAACAATGAAGGTGAATCCCATATGACAGCATATCAGAAATGAATAATGCCTTAACTGACAACTCGTATACATTTTTAAAAAGTAAAAAATCTCTGACAACAAAATATGAAATATATCTGGAGTTAGTTGGGGAAAAAATGTGTTTTTTTTTAAACAAATGTGCCTCTAAGATAAGGCTGCTTGGTCGAACATGGGTTGAAATGATCACATTTCTTATCTACTTTACATGTTAAAACCGTCAAAATAACGTGTTGGCACACACACATATTATATATATATATATATATATATATATATATATATATATATATATATATATATATATATATATATATATATATATATATATATATATATATATATATGATGTGTGTGTGTGTCTTGACCGCGAAGCGATCAATACGTTATTTTGACGGTGAAATGAGCACAATTCAATAATTTTGTCAAATAAAATCATGAAGCCCCATTTGTCCATAGCTTTTACTCAAACTATGTGAAGTTTGAATAAATCGACATGTAAAGTAAATAAGAAATGTGATCATTTCAATCCATGTTCGACCAAGCAGCCTTATCTTAAATGCACAACATCTTAACCTGTTCATTTTGTAGTTTCCCAGCATGGTTAACTAGCTACTTTGTTAGGAGTTCAGCTGCAGGAGCTTCATCTACAAAATATCGTACAGAAATATTATTTTACTTACCCAAAAAAATGGAGCAGAGACTTCTTGGAGGGACTGTTAGTGCAATCAGTACCACAGCAAGCCATCTTTGTCCAATAAGTGCACGATTTATATCTAAACACTAATAAAGTTTGTGGATACAACTGATGTCCAAGTTCAGAGAACGGAAATGGCCAAAGTCTTAACGTGAGTCCCAGGCTGAAGGCCTTCCCCGGAGCAAGCAGGGGGGAAAGCAGTCTATGGCGGCAAGCAGCTAGCCACCGTTAGCCACCAGCCTTAGCTCTGACGGCTCATCCGAGACCTGTCAATCAAATGGACACACATAAAACTACATTCCCCTCCCTCACCCACAGATTTAAAAGCATGGTAACAGTTATACCCCCTCCCCCCAACCCAACTCCCATGCACACACACAGTTAAAGCTGCAGTAGGTAAGTCAGAGAGGAGAGCAGACTTTGCTTGTAAATTTAAACCCAAACAAGCTCCACATCACTCCCCCTCCCTCTCCGATGCACTCAAGCCCCGCCTCCAACGCCCTCCTCCCTCCTTCGGCTGCGCTACTGGCGTAACAACTGCCAGAGATAATCAGCTGACGCGACTTGGAAAACAAACTTTCGTGAATATTTCCTAACAGTAAACCACATATGACAACATTAGCTGTGAGTGCACGGATGATCGCACACGCTGCGGAGGTTTACTGTAATACCACCTCCAAAAAAACAAAACAAATGTTAATCAAGCAAGGGTAATTACCTGTCAAGCAGAAACATTGCCAACTCGGAATCGGTTTTAAACGCTTTCAGGTCAGACACTCCATCAGACGCTGCTCTGGCTCTGATCGGCTGTTTTCTATCGGGCGCGGTGGATTCTTGCAAATCGCAGTTGGAGCTGTAGGCGTGACCAATTGAGCTGCTTTTTTTTTTTACAGATTACAAATCTCATTTTCTACTATCAGGACATATGGACAGTTTTAGGACATATCCAAAAAAGTTACTTGTATTAAAAGCAACAGTAAAAAAGGACATTGGGCCGAGTGCAGATGAACCATGTAAGGAAACGCCATCAGAGGAGTCATCTGCACCGGCAGCGGTAGACTAACAGCAGCAACCGAGGCACCGACACATCACCCAGTGGAGGCAAGGCCAAGACCCCCACCTCCACCCAAGCTCCACCTGGAGAGCACCCAGGCAGCCACAGCCGACCACCGCTCCCGGTGCAGAGGGCTTCCACAGAGGAAACACTGGAACGGGGATTAGGATAACAAATTAAAATATAAAAATGAGCAGTAAATAAATGTGATAAGATTAAATAGTAAAATATTGTCCTAGATGTTTCAACAATGTCCTGCATGAGACACTTCCACATCTGCCGTAGACGTAACTCAAAGTTTTTTTTGCGCTGGGGGGCACCACAAAACATTTGTGCTTAGGGCACCCAATCTGGCTTGATGTGTATCTGTGTAAAGAATAATACTAATAATAGGACGGTTATATATGCCACCATTGGTAATTGTGTTTTATTATTATGGAGGCAGTCTTGTATTCATTACACATGTGTTAAAGTAGAGGAGTCAACTGTTCTGTAAGTTAGTTTCTAAAAACAAAGTCCAACAGAAGCGTTAGCTGTCCTTGTGCTACAAACAGCATGTGTAAATGATGTCATGTTTGGTCACATCTGTCTAAATGACTGAATATCTTCATTTTAACAGAATGAATGAGCTGTGTGTAATGGTTTGTAAGGGAAAGGCTTCTGTAATATCTACCTTTATTAATACTCATTGCTTTTTTCTCGTTCGTCTAGTCTACCCTAATCTAGTCTGCACATGTGATTGATGGCGACATCTTAATCTTAATGAGGCAATAACGTGATACTCATTCTAGACCCTTCATGCATATTCGCCTTGCTTTTTCCCTTTGATCAAAGCCAAACACCAGTCACATTCCCTCCTTAGCCCAGGGATGATGTTAAACTACAGATGGATTATGTTTCATTGTTATTATGTTATTTTGGCTTTTTAAACTGAGTGTTGCGGTTTGTTAACACATCAACTACAGTGTTTCCTGTTTTTGTCCCCTCCCAGTGCAGACATTGATTGAGATTTGAAACAGACGCTGTTTATTTTTAAAAGTACATTTATGAGGAGCACAGACAGCACACCATGGAAACTATGTAGAGGCGAGGATCCGCCTTCCTGCCAAAGCTGCTTTCTGCACAGTCATAGCCATGACGACCACAGAAACCGGCGAGCCACACTTCAGCAGCACAGTTTGTGTTATCGAAATGGAACACGTTCCATCTCCCCGATGAGATAACAAACAATAAAATAACTAAGTCAATATGACAGCATGCCACGTAAATTTACCTCAATATAACTATGCAATTGCATGCCTTTGAGATGTTTGACCGTTTTTTTTAGCATTTTATCTGTTTAGGAAAAAATCTCTCACACGGCTCTCTTTAGAAGCCAGTACATGTGTTTTTTTTTTTTTTTTTTGATAAAAAATTCAGTGGCTTTATATTCCTCTGGCTTGTTGCAAAGGAGAGTAACAGAAACATCCTCTAAAATCTTTGTTTTTTTTCACTATGATGTCAGTTTGTGCTGTAACTCCGCTGAAATCTGCAGAAGCAGACCCTTACTAGTTAAAGATTTTTCTATGCAATTTCATCTAATTAAAACTTGTCCTTTTTCCTCTGTACCTTTCATAAGTCGGTCTTTGCCGGTTTTGTAGAGGTGCCATTTACGATGCATTCTGGGTATGTGGTCACGCTGTTTGATCTCCATTCTTTCTGTCCTAGGCCATGAAGGTGTTATCCAAGAAGAGGTTAATGAAGCAGTGTGGTTTCCCACGTGAGTCTCTGTTTATTCTACTGGAAGAAAGGATGACATTTTCTTATATTAAGGATGCTCAGTCACCAGTTTGACTTTTTAGTTAAAAAAAATTAGAAAAATCCTTGATATGAAAACAAAACAAAACCTTTTCACATTTTGTCATGTTACCACCACAGACCTATGTATTGAAAATCAATTTTCATGTCTTGCCACAGATTCTCTGTTTTATTCAGGTCAGGACTTGCTTTGCTGTGATTTATACCATTCCTCTGTTTGTTTGTTTGTTTTGGTGAGGTTTCAAGTCTTTCACAACCTCTAACAGTTCTTTTTGTCATAATTACCATATGTTTTCTTCCATCCATCTTCCAAAAGAGTCCAAGCAGCTTTCCTAATAGTGCTGAAGAAAATGATCCTTGCAGCATGATGCTGCCAGCATCACATCGTCCTTGTCATGCTGTAAAATTCAAGGCCAGAGCAGCCTGTTTTAGATTTGCCGTACTCTTTCCGTTTTGAGTGACAGATTGTACAGTTCCTTTTGACGATACTGACATATTGGGATGTTGTTCACTCATCTTTTCTAGCAAACCTTTAAGGCCTTTAGAGAACAGCTGGATTTCTACTAGGATTATATCACACACAAGTGGATTCTGTTTGTCAATAAGGTGACTTCTGAGGGCCATTGGTTAACCTGAATTTTAAATTGGGAATGTCAGAGTAAAGGGGGCAGCATACAAATGTGTGCAACACTTTTTACATTCTTATATAGGTGCATTTCCACTATCAGAACTTCTGGATAATTTTACCAGAGCTTCCCGGTATGCGTGTGTCCCCACCACACCGGGCCGGCCTGACAGGGCGGTTTTTGGGGCCCTTTCAGGAACCAACGGATTACCACCCTTGGGCTGTGTACCTGGAAATGCCTCGGTATAGTCGCTGGGCTAGAGCTATGGTTAACTCATGCTGATTGGTTGTAACTCAGAGGGCAATGATATCAGCATGCCATTTGCGGAACGTCTCCGGAAAGCACGGAGTGAAAGCAATGAATGTTTAGCAATAGTTTGCAAAACATTGACAAAATTGGACATAATACTTTTAAAGAGTTACTTGTAAAAAATAACATGAACTATCATACACTGTGAACTGATAGCCCTGTCATTAATCGTTTTTTTTTTCAAATGGGGGGAGGGGGGGATGCAACACTAGTTGTATTTTGAGATATACCGGATGCACCATGCTGACTCTCATCTCACTTCCTGTCTGACTCATGTAATTTCTATAACTTCATGGGAATCCACAAGTGGTGTCCAGGAAAAATAGACTTGAGCTCCAATGTACTACATAAATATTTTACTTTTATCTGAATACCTGCTAGAAAGTCCCAAAGATACTGAACCTCAATCTTGAACAAATTGGTGTTGAGATATATCATGGATAATGACAAGAAATTAATAGTTTTTGGTGAAAATCTGGTTATTTAAATGACATTTCCCAGTTAAAAAAGGACAAGAATTTACAACAAAAGTTATTTGGTTGTCTGGCTTTTGGAGAATTTACTAAATGTATTAACATGGAAAGAAAACAAGTCAAGTTTAAAGATCGTTTTCAATATTAAACTATTGTCGTCAGGATTTGATGAATTATCTTGACTGTGTGGTGTTCTGCAGGTCGCCCTCCCCCAAGAGGACCTAAGGCAGCCCAGGGAGAACAACCTAAAGTCTTAGGACCTTTGGAAAGAGTTCACCAAGAGATTGCCATCCTTAAAAAACTGGACCATGTCAACATTGTCAAACTGGTGGAGGTATGGAGTTTCTGTTTCTATAAATGGGCGCTTCACTTGCATTAAGAGGTAATACTATGACCAAATCTTAAAATTTTAACTGTCATTTTTGATACCTTTTTGTTGTTGTCTCACAAGCAGTTTTTTTGTGCGGTTGTAAAAGTTGGCTTGGGTTTGGCTATGCTAGCAGCATCTAGTTAAGCTGTTGTAAAACAAGCTTGTTCAACCCTTTGCTCCAATTGTTAGAGAAGTCAAACCGAGGTCCTTGTTCTTCTTTTTTCAGGGTTAGCACTGCAAAAATAGCTAACATTACAAGAATATAATATCCCTACCTTGCATGCTGCAGTGTTTACTCAAGAACAACAGAACAAACCTTGAAACAACCTCAAGAGGCAAATATATTGAAACATCCTCATATTAGCTCAAGTTAGTTCAAATAGCTAGTTGGCTTCACTAAAATAAGTTCCTTAGCTGCTTTTACATTGTTTTTTTATCTTGCCACATATGTTGGTGGATCTAAAATAGCTTTTTACTTGGGTTCTTTATTTCTTAAGTGAGGAAATGTTGCACATTTTGTAAACTATCAAGTGCTGTCACATCTGTTTTGTATATTGCCAGTATGTTGGGATGAAGGGTGTAAATTGTTCCATCTGGTGTGCTACTGTGCAAAACATTACTTTAGGCTTTATGTCATCCCCCCAGCCCCCCTAAACTTAATGATCACCTGACCCTATGGGAATTAAAGTTTAGTGCTCAAAAGTAGTTAAATAGTTGTTAACTGAACTGATCAAAAAATATGTCAGACTGCCCTGCCGCAGGATCCACACCAAGCATTCAGTATGAGACGGTCAGTAAATCTTCACAATTGCAGACTGAACATTTGCTTATCGTAGCATGAGATTGAGTAATGCTTAAAAAATAGTGGCACATGTGTTTGGTAAACACGATATTCCTCAATTGCAATTGTAACACCTTTAAATTGTTTGGCATGTCAAAAACCTCTGTGGAAGCCTGGTTTACCTGGAGATGACACTGCGAAGACTGTTGTATCAGATACGTAGGACGAAAGCTTTAAAGAGTTTTTACCTGTTTTTACTTTATATGCTTTGTCTGTGTTTTAATGCTATTTTTATTTTACCCCTTAATCATGTAAAGCACCTTGAATTACCTTATTGTTGAAAGTGTGCTATACAAATAAAATTGCCTTGCCTTGCCTTAAGGCCAGTGAAACACAAGGCAGATACACTACACGGTGAATGGGGGTGGTGGTGGAAATTTGTAGAAAAATCCACCTCCTCATTGAGTCATGTTCTGCCCTGTTTTTCCATTTAGTTGAATTCCAGAGTGGATAAATTAAAGGCAAAGAAGCGGTCCTGTGCTGCGGGTAGATTTTTTTCATATCTGCCTCTATAATAACAGCATGTTGACATGGGCAGCAAGTTTAGGATCCTTTATGGTCAGGATCATCCTTCACTGCTCTGTCTTCAGATACCTTTCCCCTGAATGTGCTGTGACTTGCATTTTGTTCATATTACTTTAAAAGGTTGCTGTATCCTGTGGTGGTGTTGTTAAACAGGTTGGGAATATGTTTCAGGTTGTTTTTTTTTCAGCACACCCTAACACATTTATAAAGCTTTGTTGATTTATTCTTAGACAAGAAAATCTTCCATCCTACAAATACATTCTTATATTTCAGTCTGATTTGAGAATTGATAGGACTACCAGGTTCTGCAGGGGCTTTTGTTTTGGAAAGATTATCGCTGATATCGAAGACTGTGACACAAGATACACGCCGCTCTCTGGCGATATCATCAGTGTTTTCAGTCCAGGCCAGATGGCAGGGCAACGAATGTACTGTTGGGAGCTGAGCTTGGGCAGTCGGGCTGTAGGAAAGCAGTCTGGCTTGCTTGGCTGAAATAAGTACCAGAACTGCTGAGTTTTCAAGAAAATGTTGAGTGCTTCTTTGCCAATGTGCTTGCTCTCACAGAAAACACTCGCACAGACACACCCGCTCTCATTTTTTCCATCTTTTGTCCACCCTTATTCTCACACTCGTAATGGGCAGGTAACTGTGCTCGCCTCCTCTCCATCTCTCTCTGTTAATCTATGTAAATGGGCTGTGGCTTGGACCCCGATCACATACATTAGAGGTGCCCAGCTGATTCCCCAGGAGACCACAGTCCAGTCTACTCGAATTATGAATATACTTTTCCTCTGTCCCTTAAACACTAAGCCCACGCCAAGTGGAACAGATTAAAGCTGATGAAAGCGATTTGGTCATTTGTCACAGATGGTGGGAAGAGACAGACAAGCTGGTTCTGTTCTCACGAGCATGTCTAACTCTTACCAGAGTTACTCAAACCTCACTTAATGTCATTGCCCTGAAAGTCCTGATACTCTTTTATTCCATCTTATTCACTGCAGTAACCAGCGGTTTTGAATTCAAGCAGTACGCTACTGATAACTTACCCTTTGCACACGACTCTGCAGCCAAAACTTTTCTAGTTAATGGTCTTTGTCTCCTGCTAAATTTGAAGAAGACAAAGCAAAATGCATAATGCAAATGTAAACATTTGTATGTTTGTAATGCAAATAAAACCTTGCTTATTAAATGATTAAAGGAAACTTTACAAGGCTGTGTCAATTAACATTGTTAAAACAGACAGGAGCAAACATTGTAGTTTACTTGTTGCTTTAGCAGGAATTTTTGGAACCAATTTTTCCAGGGTCTGGCATCCTTGACTGGCACTGACCTTGTTCCCATCAATAGCAGTTTACCAGGATGCTCAACTCAGGTGAATAATTAAATTCAATTCAGTTTATTTATAGCGCCGATTCACAACAGATGTCATCTCAAGGCACTTAACAAAAAGTAATTTCAATACATTTATACAAACATTCCAATCAGTTAAAAAGTTTCCTATTTAAGGAATCCCAGCAGATTGCATCAGTCATTGGCATGAGGTTGGGCCCCGTTGATGCAGACTTTCCAACCACAGCAATCCTTCAGCAATCCCTCATAGTAGTGTTCTGTGCTTTGTGAGAGCTGGGATTTGTTACCTTGAAGAAGCAAATTATTGGTTATGCAGTTCATTGTGAGTCTCTGTTTTCATGTGCTGTTTCTTGTCGGAATGTTTCGTGTATAGAAAGAGGTCTGTCCAAGTTGAGATTAATGTTTAGAGAAATCAGGAACTAATGATGTTAACCAAACCCAAGTCAGAAACTCTTAGATTTAAATTTCATCCTACAGCGATGGATGGATGGATAGATAGATGGATGGATGGATGGATGACATGATAGAGACGATCCACAACGTGACATTAGAACAGTTAGCCTAGGGTTTTCAGGATACTGAAATTGTATTTGAAAGTCAGACCAATTTCAATACTCAAGGAAAAAATGTATAAAGATAACATAATTTTTGCTTTCCTATTAGGAGCAAAATCATTGACTAGAAGGTAAGTCATCTATGATGAAGTGTGTGGTTTGGGTTTAGTTGTTGAACAAGTTGTTGGAAACCAGGTTCTAAACTTTGTAAATGTATTCGTCAGAAGTTAAATCTCTGTGCTTTTTGTAATAGTCACATTTAAAAAAACTAAACAATTTATTGCAAGTGTATAGTTACATCAATGTCATTATCTCAAAGAAGTGCTAGGACTACGATAAATGTTAGTACCGTGCTTCAGATTCTCTTTGCCAGTAAGATCAATTTATGTAGCATTTTTCTAGTCATACTGACTACTCAAAGGGTTTTAAAACAGGAGCCACATTCATTTAATCGCTCTAACTTGCGCAGTTTCATCATAGTCCAATGCACACAGATCAAAAGGCAACTTAAGGTTAAGTGCTTTTCCCAGGTTAACATCAACACATGGCAGGAGGAAGCTGGAATCCAACTCACAACTTTCCGATTCAAAGACAATTACTCTTCCCACTGTCGTCCCAATCTATTTGGTGAAGCTTGTTGTTCAATGAATCAAAAATCTTTCAGTTGGTTGGTTCATTGCAAAGCGAGCAGATGTAGCCAGAAACAAAGTTTTGAAATGAATGATGAAAATAGCAGTTTTTGTTTTTAAGTAACTTGATAGTGATATCTATGTGGGATCTATATTTGAAATGAACCCAAAGCAGAAAGACATTAACACTGATTAGTTAAGTGTTTATTTAATGGAAGTCATAGAATCATCTCAGCATTAAAGAACTATATTGCATAACACATGTTTTCCTTATCTTATGGAGCCCTAATTTGGATTATATTTTTTGGCCAGAGAATGCTGGGTAGGTTGACATGGTTTCTGACTTGCTTCTTTAAAAAAAAAAAAAATTCATAACTTGTTAAAGAATGCTGTTTTTATTGTTGAAATGTGCTGAATATGTATTGTCTTCCACCTATGAAGATTAAATCACACATTTTAATAACTAGCCATAGATGTTAACTACTTTACTGCAGGACTTGTAATAGGGCCGTCTCTAAGTTGCTAGGAAATAAATAGATGACGTTATGGTACGGCATGTTTAATACTTCACTGTTGTACATGCAGAGGCCTTACTACTTAAATTTCTCATAAAATCAGAGTTGTTCTTGAAGATACTTCTTAGAATCGGTAGTGCTACTCATCTTCGCTCATATCTGTTGTATGTAGCAACCACTGTGTAGCACAAAATGCAGGAGGGCTTAGCAACAATTTTTGGGTTTTGCTGTTCACCTGCCCTAAAGCCAAAAGACGTCCAGACTTGCCTTTTAGACTACAGAACGGCCTAAGCCTCTTCTCTGGGCACTTGCTATGTAAGGGGAGTTTTAATAGTCCATCACCAGCTTACTGTTTTGTTTGTGAGTTATCACTGTTCAGGTAAGATGCTGCAAGGGAACGGGGCGATGTGGCGTCTGCAACTTTGCTGTTAGAAACTGTTTGCAGACTTGGGCGAATGAGAACAGCTCAGTTAAGATTGATTTTTGATACAAATGAGTATCACTTGGAAAATAGCACCAATAGAAAGCTCCAAAGCAACTTTAACGTCAAAAGCCTCTAATATCTTGTCTGTTATTGTTTGAACACCCCCCGTATGAAGTCCCCAAGTGCTGTCAGACCGACTGAAAAGCTTCTTTCATGCTTTTGTAACAAAGTGTTGTCAGCCAGCTCAATGAAAAGTCCGTTAGACAACTGTCAACTCAACAACTACTTTCTATGTCCCTTATCATCCATAGAACAGCATTTAAGGCTTAAAGACACCCCTTCATATTGACACATAAACTATCCACCAACTTCACCAGGTAAAGTTTTATCCTCATAACAGCTGGAAAATATGTTGCATTACAGTATACACTTTAATGTGAAATATTGTGCCCCTATCATATGATGAAATCTAGTGCCATGAGATCTTGTTACTCCACTACTGAACTCACAGGTGAAATCACTTTTAGGCATTTTCATCAGGCTTTAAAGTGAACTGAAAACATTAACATAAAGGCTGATGAGGAACGGAAGAAAAAGGTGAAATACAAGAACACAACTATGGCTGACTAAATAGATTGCTGTAAATGTTTTTATTTTTCTGGAATCCAGTGAATCAACCAAATACAACAATGGAGGTAGGTAGTTCCACAGCCTGGGGTCACATCCTGAAAGGCTTCACCTGGATTAGCTTTCCGTCTTGAGGTGGACAAATAAAAACTTTTGAGAACCGAAAGAGTGAAAGACTGAAACTTTAGTTGGAAGATTAGACAGATCTACTGGTTCCCGAACATTCACTGTTTCATGAATGAGCACTAATATTATTTAAATTTGAAATTTCACAGGAAGCTAGTGCAGTGCAAACAAACCCCAGGAGTAATTGGAACTGTGCTGTCTATAACCTGGTCACATAATTAATGACCTTTTTTGACTAGACCAATAAATGAGACTTGACTGTTTTCTAAAAAAAAAACACTTTTCTATTTCATTTCTAGGCTTTCATCTCGGTCAAACAGCTGATCAAGGTTCACCGGCTTTGGGTTTTTGATGTTCTGTCAATCAAGAATCTTTTAGCTCTTTATTTCACTCTTCAGTCAGCGTTTTAGAAATGATCACAAATTAGGAATTCAGTCACAATAAATTACAGCATTAGTGAGAATAATAAACGTGAAATAATGACATGAATATAGGTACGTTACTATGGGATGGCCAACATAATTTGATCAAATATTTTCAATGATTTCAGTTTGTGAAAAAATATCTTAAAACATGTTTGTTTTTTTTACTAGCCCTTCATTTCAGCTTTTAGCATTTCACTGTGCCTACATTGTTTATTATAATGATGAATTATTTATAGTAATCAAGAAGTTATAAATTCTCAAATTAAACAAAAAGCTGATTTATTTATTTTTAGAAACGGGGAGAGGCATTTACCCTTTTTGAGACGAAGAAAAAACAGTGAGGAAACAAAAGACGCGTTTGCTCAGACGTCTAGTGCCTCATAACTAATAACTAACTGAGGGAGTCGTTTGCTAATAATATAAAATATTGAGGTATTTTGGTCTAACATTTACAGAGCAAGTTAAGCACTTAATATAGCTGGGTTCTTATTAGATTTCCGTTCCCTCTGTATATGCCATCTGTCACAAACAAGCCCCGTGGAACCATGTGCTGACACAGAACCGCAGCTGAGGAGCCAGGTTTCCTGGTAGTTTATTTACAGCTGGTTAAAGGGGGTGAGGCTGAGACTGAAGACTGCGGAGACTCTGATGAGAGCCAGGCAGGGAGGAAATGAAGGAACATGGAGCTGAACTGAGCCCCTGAGGAGAAACGGGGAGGAGAGGAAGTGGAGACCAGCAGAAAACGCGCTTTGACAAACAGACCGCTGATATCACAGGAGAGTGGCTGGAGTGTGACTAAGACCACAGACTGGGTTTATATTCTTGCAAATAGCTGGTGACAGGGCACACTATTTAGTAAGGGCTTGATTGCAGCTGGAGACACTCTCCAGCGGCTCCACACAGGGTGACTCACTCCTTTAATCTCACATAGAAAAGCAGGATAGAAGCTCTGGACCGGTGAGGTAAATGCAGCTCCAGTTGAGTGTAATCCTTTTTCACATTTCAACATGTCAACGCTGAAACTACGTTTGTATTAATGATGACTTGTAAGTCCTGGTATATTATATTTTACTGCCATGATTATTTGATATAGCTACTGTAAGTGGAAGCGAGCTATTGTTAATGTTATTACTTCTGTCTGTGATGAGAGTTTGTGACTGCAATGAGAAAAGGCTCGCCTCTAGATGTGGGTTGCATGGTTCTGCTTTTTTTTTTATGGAGAGATGGCATCCATTTAGTTTGTGTTGTGATCTCTGGTTTTCCAGCGCATCACAATAGTAATTACACCCTTGAAGGTTTCTCTTACTTTATCACATGACAACCACAAACTTCCATGCATGTTGGGGTGTGGCGTGGCGCAGTGGATAGAGCGGGCGCCCCATGTGCAGAGGCTTCAGTCCTCGATCTAGCCGTCCCCGGTTCAAGTCCCCTCCCAGTCCACTTTTGCCGCATGTCTTCCTCCACCTCTCTCCCCCTTCATAAACTCTGTCCACTGTCAATGAAGGCCACTCAGGCCCAAAAAAGCCTTTAAAAAAAACAAAAAATGACACAAAGTATGAACATGTACACATCTACTCACATAAATAAATAAAAAAAGTGGCGTGCATAAGTGTTTTCACAACAAAAGAATAGAAAATAAAAATGTTAGCAACAAGAAAACGTGTAACAGGACGAGGGTAAAGGGATTCAAATAAAAATAATAATAAAAGCTGCAGCACAAGTGATAAAACAAAGAGAACAAAAAATTTAATAAATAACATAGTTTGAATTTTACGATTCTTGTAATAGCAATAAGATTCTGATAAAAGCAAATAGAACAAATAACAGCTAAATTACAGCATAATGTAATAACTTTCAGCACTCCTAGGTATATAAAGCCTGGCAGAAAAGGTGTGTTTTTTTAACTACTTTTAAAAAAATATCTTCACAAAATATTATTTGGGGGTCACAAATAAATAGAAGAGGTGCGAGTGACACAGCGTTGATGCAGCGGCGTGCCTGACATAAAAAAGAAGATGGATTCAAAGGGGGAGATGGCATGATACCACAACAAGACTGTGCTGTGGGAGGGTGGCAGGATGCACAGTTCCAGCTAAATACTTTTGGATGAAACTATTTACCCCATTTCTTTTTCATACCCCAAAATAAAGGCAAGGCACGTTTATTTGTATAGGACACTTTCAGCTACAATTCATGGTGCTTTGCATGGTTTTGGGAAAAAATAAAAGCAACAATAAAACGGCATTAAAAACAGAAAAACACATCAAATACATAAAGAATATTAAAGCATACCATTACCACACTCCAGTTGTTACTAATCAATTAATCAAAAGCAGCTCTAAACAGATGGGTTTTTAGCCATGATTTAAAGAAACTGTGTTTCAGCAGCTTTGCAGTCGTCTGGAAGTTTGTTCCAGATAAGGAGCATGTAAACTGAAAGCTGCTTCTCCATGTTTGATTCTGATTCTAGGAATAATTACAAGACCGTAATTAGAGGACCTGAGTGGTATGGCGGGTTGGAAGGATGACAACAGATCTTCAACATACTTTGGTGCTAATCCATTCAATGATTTATAAACTATTAAAATTATTTTAAAGTCTATTCTCTGAGCTACAGGGAGCCAGTGTAAAGAATTTAGAACTGGGGTGATGTGCTCTACTTTCCTGGTTCTAGTGAGGATGCGAGAAGCAGCGTTCTGGATCAGCTGCAGCTGTCTGATTGACTTTTTAGGCAGACCTGTGAAGACATTGTGCAGTTTAAAGATGAACACATGAAATTGCATAAATAGAATAAAATCCAGTGCTCATCGGGTCTCATTTAACATCCTTAAAAGGACACAGTTCATGGTAACCATGAAGGAGATGCCAGGATTAGATGGAAAAAACATCAGGACAACTATTAGTTGGCCACTCCACAAATCTGGCTATTTTGTAAAAGTGTCTCAATGAAAGATATTGTTGAAGGAAAGCCATCACAAGTCCAATTTGTAGTTTGCTACATAGGAGACACAGCAAAAATGGAAAAGGTGCTCTGGTCAGAGGAGATTGAAATCAAGCCTATGTGTGTTGGAAAACAATGAGCGCTCAATGAAGGTGATGGCAGAATCATGCAGTGAGGATGCTTTTCTAGGACAAGGACAGGGGAATCTGGTCAGAGTTGATTAGGAAGATAAATGGCGGTTTTACAAAGTATTGACTCAGAAGGGCTAAATACAAATGCATTCCACATTTTTCAGTTCTGTCTGTAAAGTAACTTTAAAACAATGTAACATTTCCTTTTAAGCTTCGCAAATGGCCTGCTTTGTGTTTTTTGTATCACATAAAATCCCAAGAAAACTTTTTTCTAGGTGTAATGTGGCAAAAATGTGAAAAGTTCAAGGGGGATAAATACATTTCCAAGGTTCGATATAAAACTACTCTGTTCAGAGGTGAAATAATGAATAGCAACTATACCTAAAACAGCAACAGAATCCTGGTTCATAGTAAAAATAGCAGCTTTGCATCACTATTACCTTTTTTTTTTGTCAATATTGAGAAACGATTCCATTTGAATTCAAAATGCAACCATGAAGCAACAATAATCTTTTTGAAGATTCCCGGAACAAAATGCAGTTTGCATCATTAAAGGGGACATATGTCTCTTTTTAAACAAGTCATATTAGCTCTGTGGTCTGTACAAAACATGTTAATGAAGTTTTTTCCACAAAATCACTGTCACGTAAAGCTCAATCCTCAACTATTTCAGTCCCTTTCAGAATGAGCTGTTTAGAGGGCTTTGTCACTTTTATGCAAATAAGCTGTTACAGACCACGCCCACCCGTCCTGTTAGCAGCCTGCAGGTTTGTCACGGACGAGAATGGCATGACACAATATTTCTGGCAGCAAAAATGAGCAAAAGACTGGATAGATAATTTGTATTCACATTTGGAGCGTTAATAGAGGCATCAGCAGGGGTGTTTCCTGGACATGGAAACATTGGGGGCTGAGCCCACACCCTCTGGGAGGAATCTGGGGAAACCTGCATAGTAAAAAAAGGCTTTTTATTAAAGCTTTCTTGAGCAATGTGGCACCTTGTTTAGAGCCAAATACAGCGATATGTACTTCAAAATGTATTTATTTCCAAAATTAAACGTGACAATGTAAAGAAGATCTCTAAAATCAGTATTAATATTAGGTAAAACAGGATGATAAAATTAGTCAAATGGTAACAATTATTTTAAATGTTTTCTTTCCCTGACAAGCACAAAAGTTAGTTCTGTGTCAGGTTTCATGGTGGACCTCTGTGTCTGCTGCTCCTTTCATCATTCTCTGTCCTGTCTAGGTCATCTTTAGACCAAGTCTAACATCAGATTTCTTTTATCTTAATGGATGTTATCAAAAGGTAATCATAAAATGAACTGACCTTTGCAACATGATTAGCATTAAAGTGTGAATTTTTTTTGGGGTGGGGGAACATTGGCCCAATTATATAGTTTGAACTAGAAAAGCCCTCGGAGAGCGCAGACCTCCACCAAGGCAGCTCAGTCCCAGTCAAGACAGCTCAGTCCCAGTCAAGGCAGCTCAGTCCCAGTCAAGACAGCGGTCTTTGCACTCGAAACAAAAGTAAAACTGTTGATTTAATCAGTGATGTAGTCTAGTTTACTCTAGTGGTATACTCTGATTTGTTTCCTCCCAGACAATCACCGTTCAAAATGTTGAATCAGTCATTGATTAGTCATTGATTTTAATCCTGCTCTGCTTTCTGAAGCAGCTCCTTCCATTTTGTATTTATAAAGATGCCTACATTATCACTTCTAGTGTAGATAATAGTCTAATGAATGATAAGACACAGAAACAGCTTTAATTAGTTAGAATTATTTATGGATTTTAAGGATTTATATTTACATCAATCTTCAAACGCCCATGTTGTGATTCTGATGTCTGTCAATCAGACTAGGCCCCGCCCCCTTTGTATTAGAGCCCTGATTTTATTTTAGTGTGACACCCCAAGATCATCACTGGCCCCCATTTAGCTCTCTTTAACAACTTCCTAGATACACCCCTGCTCACCAGTCTTAATGAAGTATTTTTAGGCTTATATAAACATTATATAACCATTATTATTCAAGCATTATTACCTGTAATCACTTTGAATAAGACGTACGGAATTAGACTTACTTTAGGTTAAACACAGCGGGTCTTACCCACATTAATAAAAACCGTTATTAATTCAAACTCTTAGAAAAGTCTCTGTTTTGGAGCTTTGTGCAGAAAGTTCTGGTGCTGCTAAAAGCAAACGGTCAGTTATGGGCCGGGAGAAAGCTTGCAATGAGCTGCACTGTGGGGCGATGAGGAGCCATAGTGAGACACAGATCAAAGGGGAGACACAGACCAACGCATGTCGGTCCAAAATGTCCGAAGATTTTGTCCGACTGACGTGTTTTCTTAAAACACTGCTGTGAATCTGCCTAATATTCATATAACTTGAAGACATAAAGTATATAAGTTGTTTATTTACCTGTTTTATGTGTTGGCCCAGAGTCTTGCCTCCCACTGCCAGCCGTCGCAACTAAAGAATTCTCCCTTTTTATTTATGTCAAAAATCATCTGATGTGCATTTTCTGTCAGGACCGCTCAAGAGGTTATATTAAACACCGGGCTGTCAGCCAATGAGACACGGAAGATTCCCTGCATAACTCCTCTCTGATCGGTCACCCCGTTGTGCCTCTGTTGCATTCACCGAAGCCAGGAAATTACAAACCTACCTTCTTCGTTGATGTCATAGGGCGGCTCAGTTAATGTAAACGTATACCTTCTGGGGTGAAAAAAAACCCATTTGGGACTTGAGGAGAAATGTTCGGGGCTAGAGCCGGGAATGCCCAGGCCAGGCGACGCCACTGGGCAGCAGACACCCAAATGGCAACACAAAAGAATGAAAAAAGTGAAATTGGCATAAGCTCTCCCCTTTTAAAACACATACTTAGTACCGCTGTAAAACTTTTTTAATTATATGATCTTCATTGCAAAATGTTTGTAATCTGCATCCCAGAAAATCTGTGTTCAGTGGAAAAACTGTCATTACCAGAGCTCAGTTTCCATCCATCAGTCTGAGGGTTGCAGCCTAATGGACAGGATTAAAAAGTCAGCCCGTGTTATCCTGGCTGTGGTCAGAACAACCTCCTATTTGCAACTGTACTTGCAATTGAAGAGAAGTAATATTCATTAATTCTATATTTGAGCATTAATCATAAAGATCAAAGTTTCTATTCATTCAGCTGTTCAGGGTAGGAAGTGAAGTGTCTCTCTTATTCTCATTGTTGTCGGCTTATTTTCATAGTGTTCTTAATTTGATGCCCCACAACATAATCTAGGCCTGTGTGCATAAATCTTGACCTACTTCTACATGTGTATGCATGCAAAGTGTATTTAATCCAATTCAATCCAATCCAGTGTAGTTATAAAGCACATTTAAAAAAAACAAACGGTTGTTAATTATACATTCAGAGAATAAGTAAAGATGGTAAATAAAGTACAAACAGTCATAAAACAATGTTGGACAACATAACTAGTGCTGTCATGAGATTAAAAAAAACTTTGAGATTAATTGATTGTGATCTGTAATTAATGAATCTAATTAATCTCGTTTTTTAATATCACCTAATTGCTGAGAAAAGCCCTCATCTTTAGGTATTTTCTTTTAAATTCATTACATTATTGTGGTAGAATAAAAGTTTGATACATGTAATTAAAAAACTGTCTTTATGAAGTCATTTATTGTATTTAACAGACTTGAACAGATGCAGTCCCAGCCATTTACATTCTGCTTTTTTTGTGACTGGTTCCAATGGCGCCTACAACCTTCTGCTTCAAGCATGCGCGATTAATTAGCGTTCTGGAAGCAGTGGGCTCAATATCTTCTCTAAGTCCAACTGTGTAACGGGTTAAAACAACACAGAATATACGCATTATTTTTGATACCGATGGCTTGCCATACCGGTGGACCTGGGCGGCCGGGTCATCTTCTATTGAGTTTACAGCCAACCGATGTCCACTTTAGGGTGTGGTTAACCGCGAACAACTCAAGTACAAGAAGCCCAACGTATAAACGGGTTTTATTTAAAGGGACCTCGCAGAAACTGTAAAATTAAAGATTAAAAATGAGATTAACGCGATTAAAAAACATAGCGCGCTAAATATGGCTGTTATTAATTGATCGCAATTAACGCGATAATTTGACACCCCTAAACATAACTCATACAAAAGAATAAACATCTCATGATGTGTTGAACGACAGGGAAAAATGAGTTATCAAAAAGGATTCAAAAGAAGACAATGATTAAGCCTGCCTGACATGTACAGAAGAAGCAACCTGTTCCATATCTTAGGCGCCACAACTGTAATAGCCTGATTACCTTTGTCTCTTCAGTCTCTTATGTGGAACTTCCAAACTGAGCTTAGGGACCATGTAGGGCAGTACACGTCAGGGGTCTCGTTAACCGAATATTGTCTGTAATAATGGATTGCATTTATATAGGCAGGCTGACAACTCTACCACCGAGCCACAGCCGCCCGGTTTGACCGTTTTTTTAGAACGGTGACTGAAAAATCTGAAGGCCGTCTGTCATTTTGACAGATTAGTATTAATACACAGACATTTTCAACTTTATGCATGGAGTACAGGTAACCGAATCAAAAAAATTAAAAAAATTCCCATGAGAGCATCTTAGCGTCATCACTGACCTGGACACCGTACTCAATGCATCTCGCTAACCGGGAGCTGACAGCGCGTTGAAGAGTTACTGAAATGACAAACAACAAAAATATTTAGCACGATATGAGGTACAGGTGAAGTAAGTCTAAAATATAGGGGTGGAGCAATGCCATTTGGAAATTGACAACAAATATGATAACTTTAAGATCAATTGTGTAGTACACAGGGAAGGAATGAAGCACAGCCAGCACAGGAGTGATGTGCTCTCGCCTGTGTGAATGAGTTACAATGATAAAGGCGTGGATTATCTTTTAAAAATCCTGCTTGAACAGAATGGTTTTGCGTTTGGCAATTTGTCACGGCAAAAGATTATTTCTACCACAGATTTGACTTCCATGTCAAATCTCAGGTCACCAACTAATTTCACCCCCAGATTGGTGGTAGTGGATTTTAAATATTGAGTCAAAAAGAGCCACGATTTACATGCTGGGTGTCACAAGGGCTTCTTGCGCAGAATAATATGACCTTAGTCTTTCTATCATTGAAGTTAAAAAAAACCTTCAGGGCCACTGGAATGTAGATTTTACACTTATCAGCATAACAATTAAATGAAATTCCTAGTATAGAGCCCTGAGGCACTCCACAGGCAAAAGACAATGTAGATTTGGGTTTTCTACCAGGCTTTTCCTGAACTGTAATCATCTGAATCAGGTGTGAAAGCAAAGAAACATCTAAAACATGTAGGCCAGTATGCCTTGAGGAGCAAGATTGGGAAACACAGCTGTAGATGAGACAAACTTATTAATGCTGACACAAAAAATCAGTCAAGTAAGACCAAAATCACTACAAGGTTGCAGTTTTAATACCAGCACAATGCTGTGTCAAAGGCAGCTGTGAGGTCTAAAAGCACAAGGACAACATAATTACCAGCACCATGCTGAATAATTCTAATAATTTCCATCAAGTCTATTCAACATATTTTAAAAACTCACCATGTTTTCTAATCTGAAGGCAGATCCAGAAAGTCTAGTGAACTTCTAACTTGACATAATTGCCGTTTGTGGAAATGTGGCATTATAGTTACTAAATTAAGCTGCAAGACGTTCAGTAGACTATATGATTAAGATAGATAGATAGATAGATAGATAGTTTATTTGCCATTTGTAGTTCATAAACAAAACCACATTGGAATACAAATTGCAAGAAGCTCATGGTACATTGTCAACATAGACAAACATAACAGACAACCACATTTAAAAAAAAGAAGCACAACCCATAACACAGACAACGCAGATTGGTTGCGATCACATCTAGATGCTTACACAAGTAATAAAAGCACTATATAATAAGTAACAATAAAAGTAAATAAATAATAAATACATATCATAAGTCATCAGGTGCATTGATTCAAGGCCCTAACAGCCTGTGGAACAATACTTTTTGCGTGGCGAGATGTAGTGCATTTAATAGAACGATATCTTCTTCCCGAAGGAAGAAGATCAAACAGCTTTGACGCTGGTTAACCAGAAGGATCTCTGATAATCTGGAGAGCTCTTTTTAAGAGTCTGCTTTTATAAATGGCCTCCAAGACTGGTAGGTCACAGCCACTTTATCTATGAGCAGAGCTAACCACTCTGTTTAGGATCTCCTTTTCTTTTATGGTAAGATTACCGAACCTCGCCGTGATAGAGCTGGTAAGTACACTTTCAATACTGCACCGATAAAATTTTTAAAGGATGGTTTGGTTAAGAGTGAACTCTCTTAGTTTTCGTAAAAAAAACAGGTGCTGGCGGGCCTTTTTAGCAATAATTTTGGTGTTTGAATGCCAGCTGAGATCATTGGAGAGAGTCACACCCAGAAACTTACATTTATCGACCATCTGTACCTCAGAATCATAAATGACAATGGGCACATTTTTCATACTACTACTGAAATCAATTACCAGTTCACAGGTTTTAGAAGTATTCAGAATAAGGTTGTTTTCTTCACTCCAGCGTATTACATTTCCTATCTCTGCTCGGTAATGTGATTCGTCATTTGAAGTTATCAGACCAATGACAGTAGTATCATCTGCATATTTAACAATCACATTATTGGGGTGAGTAGCAGCACAATCACAGGTATATAATGTAAAGAGTAAAGGACTTAAAATACAACCCTGTGGGGAGCCAGTGCTTAGACAAAGTTAATCAGATAAACTATCATTTATTTTAACCCTCTGTGGTCTGCAAGTTAAAAAATTGAAAATCCATTTACAAATAGCATCAGATAGTCCAAGGGTTTTCAATTTATAAAAGAGCTTCATACGAACAAGTGAGTTAAAAGCAGAACTATAGTCTATAAAGAGCATTCTTGCTTGAGATTTTCCATAATCCAAATGTTCATAAACAGCATTCAGAGAGAAGGAAATGGCATCTTCAACGCTCCTGTTTTGTCTATAAGCAAATTGGAGTGGATCTGTCCTTTAATATAATTCAACACCAGACGTTCAAATGTTTTCATTAGGACTGAAGTTAGGGCCAATAATCGTTGAGGCATGTCGCAGGTGTCCTCTTAGGCACTGGTATAATCACTGATTTCTTAAAACTGTGAGGCACAGGGGTGCACGGTGGTGCAGCTGGTAGCTTGGCTCACCTCACAGCTAGAAGGTCCTGGGTTCAATTACCGCCGGGGACGCTGTGGGTGCTGAGGGTGTGTTTGTTCCCCTGCATCATCGGCACCCACACCCTGGGTGGGGTTGGCGAAAGGGCCTTGCTGTGTGGAGTTTGCATGTTCTCCCCGTGTTCCCTTGAGCAGCTAATGTGAGCTACTATCACAAAAACATGCACTAGTCCTGGGGCTATATACTGCCTCCTCCTGCCAGGGCCTGAAGGGTTGGGGAGGATCTGGCTGGAATAACGTGATCCTTCCACGCGCTACGTCCAGCCAAGGAAACCCCACCCCGTCAGGTGAAAAGAATGGCCTGCTCACTGCCCAAGGATGAAGGAGGCTTGGGTTTCAGTGCGGGGCCCTCCCGGGGCTGGCAGAGGGAGAGCGGAACCTCAGAACTAGAACTAAGTAAGGAGCACTGGGTGATAAATAATGGGAGAAAACCGTGGGATAAAAAAATCAAAAAAAAAAAAAGTTTCTCAGTGACATGTTGAACAGATGTGTTAGAACAGACGCCAGTTGCTCTGAACACAGTCTTAGAACCCGAGGAGGAATACCATCTGGACCAGGGGCTTTCTTTAGCTTGGTTCTGGACAAAACTCTCTCGACGTCGTGCTGAGAGACAGTAGGACAGTTCAGTACACTGCAGGATGAGGGAAAGACAGCACCCTCGTTATCTATTTCAAATCTACAATAAAACCCATTAAGATCATTTGGGAGAGAGTGGTTGGAAGCAATAATGCTCCCAGTTCTTGTTTTCCAGGAGGTAATGGTGTTCACTCCCCTCCACATGTGCCGAGGGTTGTCCTCTTTAAAATATTCCTCTATCTTCTTCCCATACGAACGCTTAGCAGCTTCAATGGATCGCTCCAAAGAATATCTGGCCTGCTTATAAGCAGCAGCATCACCTGATTTAAAACCTGCAGCTCTTTCTTTTAGTTTCATTCTAACATTGGAATTAACAAAAGGTTATCGGCTGGGATGATTTTTAATAACTTGCAGTGGAACACAACAATCGATGCAAAAGTTTATATAACAAGTCATAGCATCACAGAACTCGTCCAAGTCTTCTGACTGGAAGACAGACCAATCCGTGGCATCAAAACAACCTTGTAACTGTAGTTCATTGTCGATAGTCCATCTCCTTGTAGTACACATTTTAGGCTTTGTCTGTCTGCTCCTCTGAATGTATGTAGGAAGGAGAAGAATGGAGTCGTTATCAGATTTGCCAAAAGCTGGTCTGATAGTAGAACGATATGCTGATTTAATGTTACTATAGCAATGATCTAAAATCCGTGATCCTATGGTAGGATATTTCACATGCTGATAGCAGTTTGGGAGAACTTTTTTTAGATTACAGTTATTAAAATCACCTGCTACTATAATCACAGCGTTCGGATAAGAGCTCTCGTGTTTTTGTAAAATGTCGTTTAGATCTCTGAGAGCAGCTGCAGTGTCAGCTCATGGATGAATATATACGGCGCAAAGAAATACCACAGAAAACTCCCGAGGGAGGTAAAAGGGGCGGCACCTTAAAACGAGGCATTCAAAGTTAGCGGTGCAAGTTTGATTCATTATGACGTTATCCATGCTCCAACTGTCATTAATAAGAAAACACACACCTCCTCCTTTAGTTTTACCGGAGCGTTGTTTCTCTCTGTCGGAGCGATACACAGAGAACCCAGGGCGTGGAAGTGCTGAGTCCGACACGTTGTGGTGGAGCCATGTCACTGACAGGCAAAACACAGCGCAGCCTCTGGCCTCACGCTGGGTCTGGATGCGGCTCAGCAGGTCGTCGGTCTTGTTTGGCAAGGACTGTACGTTTGCCAAGTAGATTGATGGTAGCAGGACTCTTGAGAGGCCCTCACGCAGTCGAACGAGCAGTCCTCCTCGTTTCCCTCTGTGTCTGCGTTTCCTACGCTGGTAGCATACGTCCCCGTTATGGTGCACAGGCAGGCGGTATCTTTGCCCCGCCCCCTTAGTGTCCTCTCAGCCTTTTTGGCTCGACTAATGGCCTCTACTACCTCGAGTAGGGCATAAATCAAAGTCATTGCACCTTATTTCAGGTATTACATTTAAGAGTCCACAGGCATTATCCCGAATGTATAAAAGTATCTCGCGATCATATCTGACAGTTGTGAGTGCTTCACAGACAGCAACAAACAATACGAACAAGACAAAGCACAGGAGAGCTCTTGCGACGGCACCCTGCCTCTGCGCCATCTTGCCTACAAATTTATTGTTCTTCCTCAACATTTTCTTCTTCTAAAACACTCTTGTAATGAATGACTCAAACACCACACCTGGTCAAGCAAGCTTGCTGCTTGTTTAATCAGATGGTATTCATATATATATATATATATATATATATATATATATATATATATATATATATATATATATAAGGAAATCAAGATCTCAGAAATTGAAGTGCAAGGATAACTGCTTAACACTTTGTCAAACACTGCTTAATGAGAACAATTGCATCTTTTATCTGTTGCCAAGGCCTTGAACTTTGGCACAAATGGTGTGATGGCCAGAGGGAGACACTTGTTCAGGTGTTCATTTGTGAGTCTACTGCAATATTTATTCTTTACCACATTCATTGTTGAGAATGCAGATTCACAGCAGTACGTTAAGCCAATCATTGTCTTAATGTGAAGTGCAGAGGGAGCATCAGAGGGAAAATAGCTGTAGTTACCATCTTTGTCCAGAAGGTAATAACTTGGGATGGGACGATACACTTAAACTGACGATATGATGCACCTCGATATGCCAGGGTCACGATACGATATCAAAAAATACAAATATTACTGCGTAATTGCAACTTATTTATTTTTGTTTCAGTTGCACACAGGAAAACAGATGGTCTAACTGGCAAAACACAAACAAGAACACTTCCTTCATGCTGCTATAACCCTTGGTTAAGCTATCTCAGCCTCTCTTAAGTCATGGCCCTGGCCTAGGATTGATTTTTCCTTAGAAAAACTAACATATCTAAATTAAAATTTAAAACTTTAAAAATGTTATCAATTTAAAAAATATATATTTTAATTTTAATATTTATTTTTGTTTTGTTTTTTTTTAGTCTTCATTTCGCGATCCATTTTTTTCAAACTCGATGCGTTTTGTCATGTTTTGTATCGCGATATTTCGCCAAACGATATTTCGTCCCATCCCTAGTAATAACGTCACTTCCATTTTCTTGCAAGTCAATTAGAGCTGTAATCAGGCCTTAAAAGTTGGGCCCGACCCGGCCCGAGCCCGAAACGTATATTATGATTGACAGCTTATTAAAGCCTGAACCCGATTACAGCCCGACATTATTCAAAAGTCACACATCAGGGTTTCCGCTAGAAAAAAAATGGCACTGGACAACGTGACCGGCAGGTTTTCAACTTACTGGAAAAATGTCACGCCTGCGTGCTTTTCTGTGTGTGCTCTTGACCGCTTTCTCTAGATTTCAGGAGATTTTATCTGACTTGTGGGCATCAGGGAACCGCTATATAAATGCAGGAGACTTCTGCAACTTAAGGCTTGGAATGTCTGGTAATAGAGCCTTTACACTTCAGCATTTTCTGTCTCAGAGCGCAGTGCAGAAGTCAGAGCATGTTTTCTGTTTTGATCTGAGAGAAGGAATGGCCTGACGCCTGGGTCTTTCACATCATGACGCATGCAATATCTTGACAGGTAGATCAGAATAATATTGTTGGCCCAGTGCAGCGCTTTATTATAATTTTTCTTGGTCTGTAAAACTGAGCAAAACCTGGACATTTTCGGGAATTTTAATAACGCCAATGGAAACCCATGTACATTTTAACATCATTTATTCACTTAGAACTTGGAGAAAAAAACACTTTAACAACGTAAATCAAGATAAATAAATTGCGTTAATGAGATGATCAGCTGACCGCTAAAACCCGAGCCCGGCCCGAACCCATGGACAATGAAAGAAGTGCAAGCCTCTGTAGTCTGTAGATTCGATTACACAGGCGGTGGGCTGACGCCGTGTATCTGCTTTAGTTTTTGAAAATAATAATTTCCTTTGAGGGAACCCCTGGATCTGTTAAATTTTTTAGCTTCGTCTTTATCAGATTTTGTTTGTTGGCACTCGTAATTCTTGCAATATTTTTAATCATAGATTAAAGACAAAACAAAACACAAAATCATCATTGAGGGGAAGAACATTATCAATTGTTTTGACTTCAAAGAAAATAAATTATGTACTATAGTAAACTTTTATATTTTGTTAGGGAAGTTTCATATCCATAAATGTAAATTTCAGAATTCTTCACCATCATTTAAGTTATTTTTGATAGAGGTGGATTATTATTTTAAGTCTCTTAATTTAATTACAAACAAGAAATGTATATCAGTAATGAACATCTATTCAGAAATGTTTAACGGATAATATGTCACTATAACTATATTTCTCATGGGATACATTATTGTTATAACGAATGTGAGCTGGAAAGACTGAAATGTTGTTGTTGCTACAATTTTAAATAAAGATAAAAAAAATTTAAAAAAGCTTTCCGTCTCAGAACATCAGCTGATGTAAACAATGCAGACACGTTGGGAAACCTAAATATCATGAGCAAAATAAGGACTTTACGTTTGAAGGTGAGTATTACCGTTGCTCGAATATGCTAGCTATGCTATTTATTTGATGTATAATTTTGTCGAGGTTTATTTTGTGTTATGTTAGGTCTCGTTAACTGGCGTAAGTAATTAGGCCTAGCAGATTTATTACTGCTCACTACTACCGCGGATGCTATATTTGGGTTTATTTCTGAACTGATAATTGTATAGGCTAGTAGTAGCGAGGCTTATAAGTGACTGATTTATTAGATATATTGTTGGAGAGTTAATTTTAGTATTTTTAACATCAGTCAAGTGTTAATTTAACTGCTAAAGAACACATTTACAGGAACAAATTTTAACAATCCAAGAAAAATTATAGCATAAACATTATAGGCCTACTATTGTTTTCTCCATCATGTGTTCTTGTCTTGCACACACTAGCTGATGAGAAGGATTTGATAAATATGACACCCAGTCATCTTCAAATGACCTATTGCCACAGTTTGTGAATGTTAGCTCATGTAGTAGCATGTCGTTTTTATATCATTTATGTGCTGCAGGGGGCTCAAGGGGCAAAATCCAGCATCAACCTGTGACAAAGTTATATCCAGTGTTGGGGAGTAACGGAATACATGTACCGCCGTTACGTATTTAGAATCCTAATTACGAGTCCGTTACAGTTACTATTTTTAAACATTGTATTTAGAATACAGTTACTTTCGTAATACCATTGGAATACTTGTGTGTTTTACACTTTCGTGGTCAGGACTCACGAATATAATACTCTTTGGAGGTGAGCAACACACTCCGTTTATTTTTTTTCATACCACCGCAACTCTGCAAACAATAACACTGTCGCTTCTCTCTGACGTCAAACCCGCGCCCCATTCTCACACTAGCAAGCATCAGCGTTAACGTGAGTGGCCGGGTATGGATTCAGATTCGGATCTATATACAGTCACTGATTCAGACCAGGAGCTGGAGTGGTTGGAGCCACAACCGCGGCCGAATCAACCTACGAGCAGTGAAGGGAAAAAAAGCATTCTTTTCCTGGAAATTCGAGCAATTCTTCACGCTAAAAAAGGAGAGGGGGGAGCACTCTTAACAGTGCAGTGCAATCTTTGTTTGCCAGTTAACAACCTATTAGCTGTGTCCAAAGACTCAACGTCTAATCTGAAGAAGCAAAACTTAAAGTATCCTAACTTGTTTTTATAGACTGTATGCATTATTTGACAGTACCTGTATCGTGTAAGTTAGGTCATTTCTCACAGTTATAGTGTCGCTGTTCGTTTTATCTGAAATGACGTTAGCTTGATGATGTTTCCTGCGAATAAGGATAAAAGCTCTCCATTTGGAGTGAAATGAACGTCATGTCTATACAAACAGAAAGTCGCAATAGCCTTTTTTTTTCTTGTCAAATTGTGAAATACAAAGGGTATGCAAAATGCATATATATCAACCTTTACAGACAGTAATGCTGTGCTATGTTCAAGCACTTTGTCACTTTATTACAGAAATGTTCTGTTGACACTTTAATAAATAAACAAAAATAATTAAATTGTTTTATGTCTTTTTTTCCCAATCAGTACATAATGTTTAGCATTAATATGCCCTCTGTTTTCCTGTGGGAGTAGCTACCAACGCATATTGTGACATTTAATAGACTTAAATGCTGTTTTTAAGGGGGAGTATTCCAAGTATTTGAAATACAGTACCAGGATTAAGCAAAGTACCGGAATACGTTACAAAATACAATTTAAAGCAGGTATTCAGTATTCTGTAACTCAATACATTTACAAAGTATTCTCCCCAACACTGGTTATATCTAAATCTTTCCTCTTAATTCTGAGAAGAATGTAATAAGCGTATGACATAAGAGTTAGAAACGAAGTTTAGTTCTCAGATTTAATGTGCTCATCATTGTGCCTTGATGCCAATTTCCATTCTTTCTCTCCACAGATTCACAGCTGAGGTTCAAGAATCACGCTGGCTTGAATATTCTTTCTTCATTTGAGACCTGGGTTATTCCATGGAATCGATGCCTTTTGTTATTCTTAAGTAATCAGTCATAAAATTACGATAACAACAAATGAATATGTAATTTAAGAATATAACATTGCCATGTCTTCTTTCCTTAAAATTACATCAAATTAAAGTCAATCAATCAAATAGAATTTTAAATAATTAAACTTACTTATATCCTAATGAGGTGAGGGTGAATTGGCCTGTCCTTCACCGTTATTGTTGAACGTATTCAAGACTTTAAATTTGTAAAATGTTGGCATTTGCATATTGTTTTAAGTATGATCTTATTGTAAAACAGTGTATATATATATATATATATATATATATATATATATATATATATATATATATATATATATATATATATATATATATATATATATATATATATATATATATATATTGAGATAAAAAATTAAAACCAACTGTCTATATATATATATATATATATATATGACAGTTGGTTTTAATCATTTATTATCTCAATGTTATGTCTCAATAAAAAAAATCTTCAGGAAAATCTTTGTCAATAACGCAAGTATAGAATAGCATTGATGAATGTCCTTCACTGATACAGTAATACTAATAAAGTAAGCTACAAAATAATAGTACCGGCTACTACTTACTGTACTGACTTGGGAAGTAAATCATAAGTGTTGTGTGGACCATGATGTTACCATAACATCAACCCTGTTGTTGATAATTTGATTTTAAAAAAAGGTGAAAAAATGGCGATTGAAAAAGACTTTTAATTCTTATTATAATTGAAACTACATTATGTTTTAGATTGGGCCATTTTTCAACATTTCTCTAAAAATATTTTATGTTGAGCCATGTGATTGCCATGCAAAATTACTGTTACGTCAGGCTATTTTTGTAACAAGCTATTCCCATCTCTCTATAATATCTCTTTGTTTAATCACTAAATGTGTTCCATTCTAGTATTGATGACTGGAATAAAATACAAAGTGCACATTGTATTTCATCACATTGGTTTTTTTTGGAAAGACTGGTCAAACATAATGCTTTTCATAGTTGAATTTCTGTTCTATTTCACTATGGCTCACCAGTACCTGATCTTAAAACACAATTAACAAGAATCTAAGGTTTATTTTGGTGTGGTAAAGTTTTACATCAGGGACGGCATGTTAACCCTATCTTCATAGGATTGTGGTTGCTGAACCGAGTGTTGTGTATGGCAGTTCAATTTTTATAGATGTCAATATATATTCACATATGAGAATGAGGAGACACGTGGCGAGAATGAGTAGACGCATAACAATTTGGGCGGGGTCTGACGCCGTCGGCCGTGTTGTCAGGCTACTCTATCGGTTGCCATGGGCAACACTGTCAGAGCGACACAAAGACGGAGCAGGAAAGACGACTGGAATTATGTATTTAAACGGCGAAATTACGGATAACATTAAGAAGAAATGGAGAAGCAGGCTGAAGAAAATGGTCATTACGTGGAGAAAGTCACTACCGGCGCCAAGCAGAAACATAGACCCATACGAGCTCCCTGCAGCAAAATGGGACAGAGATCTAGACTCTTTACCTCCGTGCACCTACATGGAGATCGTTGATTACTTGGTTTTTGGCATCAGCTATTATACCATGCAAGAATTCAAAAGCCATAAGTCATATATGCGCAATAAGAAAACGTGTTCCCTTTACAACCCTTGCCGTTCTGTGCTGGGAAACTTCAACTAAGAGTTCAGAGTCTTACAATGGGACGGCTACCCGTGGGTGGAATATTCCAAAAGCGGTAAAAGACAAATAATTGATTCCACTATAATTTACATTAAATCAGGGATTCCGTTATTTTCTGTCTTTGAAACATATTTAATATTATTTCATTCTTCATTCCTTTTAGTTAATATTCACCCCGAACAATCTGAACAAAGAATCTCCATCATGCCATCACACATGGAGCAGATGAAACCATGTACTAAATATGAACATTTTACCTGCAGTCTCACAACTTTCTCATGGTGTATGGACGTGAATTGCGCAGTTTACTGTTTGAACTTTTTGTAATTTTATTTAGCAATTTCTATTTGCTTATATTTTATAGTTCTCAATAAATACTGGTAAGCCACATGAAGTTGTTTCGAGAATTTATTTCAATACGCAACAGCAAAGAGGCACTCAGACAACACTGGTACATATTTGTTAAGCTGCTCTGATACCAACAACAAATGAACGCCTTGTCGCCTTCTGCTTCTGGCGGGTATCCTGACAACATGGCCGACGGGGGCGGGGCACTGGGCCGTGACGACATCTCCTCATTCTCAATAAAGGCTTCATTGTTGTTGGGGAGGTTTTCTGTTGCAACAAGAGAGAAATGACGCTGATTAGCAAAGAACTGTAGCAGCGGATCCGTGGTTGGCGAGGGAACGGCAAGACTAAAAGGGAAATTCATGAACTGCTTGCAGGCCTGGGTATCAAGGTTACCCGCCAAATTGTGCGTCTTCATGTGGGAACTAAACGACGGCCCCTTGGAGCACGGAAGACCAAACTGAATGCGTAAGTTGTCTAACTACTGGCATCAACATTAACATTTACATGTAATCGTTATTAACAGTGAAGGACAGGCCAATATTTTTGTGAACCCCAAGAATAATTTTTTTGCATGCACACAACATTTGGACAATTCAGCCTTGGTTTGTTTCAACCTGCACACACTCAAAAACATAATAAAGCCTGGGATGTTATGAAATATAATTGCATAATAATTTTGCATAGATTTACATGCACATGGTTTGCTTACTATATATAATGCTAGACAAGTAACTATCTAGAAAACTGTAAACCATGTGCATTAACATTCAATTGAAATATATGTAAGATTATTAGTCTATGCAATTGAATTTAACCAGGTTATTGGTTATTTTTCTGTGTGCAATAACCAGTGTTGGGTGTAACGCGTTACAAAGTAACTAGTTACTGTAATGACATTACTATTTTTGTAACGTAGTAGTGTAACGCGTTACTGCGACAAACAATGTAATGACATTACAATTACTTTCGAAAATATGATTTCGTTACATAACCTGTTCCACCCCACAGCCCCGGCGTGGGGTCACTGTGGGGGAAGGGCGGGGAAATGTCTGAATTTAGTTGACCTGTGGTCACTGATTGCTAAGCATGTCCTATTATTATAAACCTCAGAATCTCAGCTAAAGACTCATATAAATATTTTTTGTGACCTCCAAAACCAGAAAAAATAACAAGCAATTAAAAGAGCAGTTGTGCTTTGACTGTATTTCCAGAATAACTCAAATACCCAGTGTGCATTTAGAAAAGAAACAGTGAAAAAAACGTAATCTTTACCATTATTTTTTACATTTGATTCGAGGAGGCCCAACCTTGTCTGTCATGCGCACTGTGAACTTTCCCTATGTAAACAATTGCTTTGTCCAATCTGCTTCAAAGTTCTGATGTCAGTGTGATTCTATAGGATCTTACGATTCTAACCATATGTCAATCATCCAAATCGGCCAATAGAAACTGGAGTTAAAGGTCTGCGTAAATCTAAAAACTGATATTTTGTTTAGCTCGGGGGCGACCGCTGACGCAGTGATCAGGTGAGCAGATGACGATTCCGTTTCGATTTCTTTGTTTGCGTTCGAAAAATGGCGCTTCAAGAGAAGAGAATCATCACCGACGAAGCCCTGACGATTATTTGGAATGATAGTTCATCGGAGGTTTGTGTTGAGGACTCGTCATCAGAAGAGGAAATCTTGATTTTACCGGAGGAACACAGGTATGTCCCAACTAGCTAATGCTAGAGCACTTTGCTTTGTTTCACTGTCAGCCATTTTATATAGATGTTTTCTTTCTAATTGTGTTCTTAGATGTTTGTATACATTTTTTAAACTCTTTGTTCACATCTTTTTGTGCGTGTGTGTATATGTGTGTGTGTGTATATATATATATATATATATATATATTTATTATTATTATTATTATTATTATTATTATTATTATTATTATTATTTATTTATTTATGTGTGGATATTTGTGTAGATAAGTGTACATAGATGTGTCTAAAATATATTTGTGGGTTGTATTTGTAGTTTCTATATGTATGTATTTTTTCTAACTCTTTCTGTTATAATATTCTTTTAGTCACCTTTTAGTCACCTCGGCCTTCATTTCAGGTATGATGTTTTAGAACGATGCAAGAGTAGTGTAACTAGTAATGTAACTAAGTTACTTTCCAAAAAAAGTAACTAAGTAATGTAAGGGATTACTTTTTTGAGTAACTACCCCAACACTGGCAATAACCCAATGATATGGTCCAGAATTTCAGTTTTTAACCCCAACAGTATATCTTACTGTATAATATGTGCCACAACATATAGGCCCTGATGTAGGCTACCCCTTCTTTTACTGTAGAGCATAAATCCAATATCAATACTGATCACAATTTTGTGCTTGTATTTCACTGAAATATCCAGGATTTCATTGATGCAGAGACAGAGGCTATCGTTGAGTTAAGTTCCAGAGGTTTGCGCGACAAGATTGCAGTGGAACATGGAGTGCAACTTTGTCCATCTACTGTACGCCGTGCCCACAGAAGACTTGGATGGAAATACACAAAAGCCCATGTCTCTCCAATGATTAAGGACAACAAGGCCAGACTACAACAAGCACTGCAGTGGCTGCAGACTGGCGAAACATGGCATGATGTGTTGTTCACAGAATAATCGACTGTTGCATTAGAGCATTACGCAAGATTTAGTCTGTATAGAAAAGATCACAAAGTTTGTAGGCCTACACCAAAGCATCCTTTGAAAATGCACGTGTGGGGATTAATTTCACGCAGGGGTCCAAGTCCATTGGTTATCTTTGATGGGATCATGGACAAGATTTACTTCCAGAATGAGATCATAGAAAAATGTGCAGCACCATATGTAACTATACATTTCAGTACGAACCACCGCTTCTTTCAGGACAATGATCCTAAACATTCAGCATCTGCAGATTTTATTGCCTCCAAAGGAATCAACTGGGTCAAAACGCCACCAGAGTCCCCTGATTTAAACCCAATCGAGATTGTCTGGCATTTAATGAAGGACTTCATTCGTGAGGAGGCAAAACCGGTTACGAAGCAGGAGCTTATTCAAGCTATTAAGACATTCTGGACAAGCAGACTGACCCAAGAAACATGTAACAACATCATCACAGGTCTTAATAAAGTCGTTCAACTTGTTGTTAGCAATGGCGGTTGGCATACTGGAAAGTGACCTTTCCAGTCATTATCCTGTATTATTATCCTGTAAGTTGTATTTATCTGCATTTATTTTTTGTGATGTAAACAGTCAGTGCTGAATAATTACTGTATATAAACAAGCCCATCATAAATAATCCTTTGTGAGTCCTTCTGTGCATGCAGAAATAAGCCGCAGGCTTCCTTTCTTACTTGCCTTAATAAATGTCATCTAAGCGTAAAACGTGTAGCTTATTTGTTTAAATCATCACAGGGCAAGACTTATGCACTTGGTTACAGAGATATTCATAAAAAGCATTTATAAAGTAGATTATATTGCTGACCAAAGTGCTGTACAAAATAAGCTAATATACAATATCAGTATAACAATATAACGACAATATAAGTATATCATATGATATCAATATGAGTAAATAAGCCAGGGTGACTCATCTGCCCTCAGAGAATGTTTTAAAAAGCAATCGGAGAAGGGGCTGGGGTGGACGCATGTCAGTAGTCAGTTTTTTTTACTGTGAGAAGACCCAAACTTTGATCAATCATTTGAACTGTCACTTGTTTGCATTGGCAGATTGACATTTTTTAAAATCTTTATTTAAAGTTGTAGCAACAACATTTCTGTCTTGTTTGATTCTCGCTATTGTCTTACTGTAGCCTAAAAGATTTTCTGTTTTACTATGAAAACCCCACCAGCAACTCCCTGGAACTTGTTGTAAATGTTTTTAGGCTTTACATGCTACATTTTTTCTCCACAAGCAAAAATGGCAAAAAGCAACTCCATCTTTCTCTGCCTTTAAAATGGAAATTAACTCTCTCCTTACATCTCTTCACTTGGTAAAATAAAAACCCCAAAAAATGATGGTGAAATGAACAGCAGTTTCCCGATCTCGCCGACCCCCCCCCCCCCTTTTCCGGGCCGAAGCGCGGATCCTCAGAGCACGATTGCAGTAATTGTCATGCAAATGGAGTCTAGACGTTGCGGCAGAGTGGCACGTTATCGACATGGCTGGTGTGACCTCAGGCCGTCTTTTTGAACTTGGTTGTGCTTAACCGGTTCACCCAGGTGTGACCACAGCCTTTGTGTGTCTGTGTTTTTATTTTTCAGTTTTTCAGTATTTCTTTTGGTTGCATTTTTCTTCATTTTTGTATGTGTACAGTAGCTACATATGTTACTATAACCGAATTCCTTTCTCGTCTCATGTATAGCTGTATTGTTATTACAAAGTTTCAATAAAATGTGAAAAAAATAATAAAAACACAGCAAAATCACATGACTAGATAGATGACCAAGAGATGGCTCACAGCCACACCCCCTTTCCATTTTGTTGCTCAAATCCATGTGGGGAGTTTTAGCCTTTAGCCTACATCTTGCTATGTGCAAAAGACAGAGTAACTTACAGTAGCTAACTTAAACGTACCAAATAACTCCTACAAGGGCATACAATTCGACACAACTACACAAGCCTTATGGTGCAAATTACCGAGCTAACAGAGATACGTAAACAGACCGGACATGAGAGCACCCGGTGGAATAATCTCTTGATCGAACTCAGCTTCCTGAAAGTTATAAACTGCCTCTAGAACCCAGTTAACGTACAAAAATCTATTCAACAAAAATAGTTATATCCTACAGTTAAATCTTTTTTTCGCTCAGCCGAGCCTTCTCTGTTTAAAACGTCAGGACTAAAAAAAATAAAATTTCCGGCACCATTTAAAAAATGAAATTATATTTTTAAGGAAGATAGTAGGCTAGATTTAAAAGGGATTAATAAAAAAAACAACTTAGTTTAGGCTAATTATTTCGTTTAACTGGAGAAGATTAGTTAAGGAATATTTGCGGTTACTAGGCAATATGGAACTGGAGTATTTTGGATGGAGTATTATGGGATTATTATGGGAAATTATTAAACACCGTTAAACACTTTGGCCACTCCTTAACCTAGTCCGCGCACTTCATTTTTTATTCTTGTTTTTGTCTGTCTAATTCCCTACACTCTTGTTTTGTCATTTATGTGAAGAAGTGTAGCCTACCAAATCGGTGGTAGTCTTTTACCTGCCAAAAAACTGACTAATTAATAAACAACATGAACCTTGTAGAGTTTCAAGTGTTTATTCACAGAAAACATGCATAAAGAACATGTGAAAATGTGTGTTTCTTCTATTGGCAAAAGTCACACAATGATTTTGCACGTATTTCTGAGGGCGCAGCATATGGTGACAAGCAGTTCGCTGCCGCTTTGTTATCTGTGGGCCATCGTTTGGTCTCCACTTTGGAAAAAAGCCACGTGGGGCTCTTGTGGCGACATCTTTTGGTGACATCCTGTAATAACACACTTTGAAAAAATTAAGCCCGCCCCTTGGGAAAGTGGGTGTGTTACCCTGTGATACAATCGGCTGATAGTCAGCTGGCAACTGAATTATCTTCGGCTGAAAGCTGACTGCGAGTTGGCAAAAAGCGGATGTGGAAGTGTCTCAGGCAGGACACTTTTGAAACGTGTAGGACAATGTACTCGCATGCCGTATTGTATCTATTTAATAGTGGATATTGTAGTGACCTTTGACATTTACATATTTTACACTGTACTGTAACAGGGTAGATAAGGATTTTATAAATCCAATGAATTACAGCTGCTGCTGTTATGGTAACAGCTTCTAAAAAGAACCGTAATATATCTGACATTAGTGATTCTGGTGATGATGATTATGAAACTATAGGAAACTACTTCTAATTTCAGTGTATTATCTGAACAAAGCTTTACAGTAGCTTCCTACAGTTAGAACTGTTATCTGATATAGGTATTCATTGCTAATAAAAAAGGTTTGAGGTGCCACTCGGATCTTTGTTGTAAGTATTGTTACAAAAAAAAAAAAAAAAAATTCTACCATTAGGTGTTGGCAGCCATTCTTCTCAGAAAAATGTAACAAACTGACAATTGATCAGAAATGATCTGAAAAATATAAGGGATCATCATAAAATTATTAGGAATCATCATGAAACTCTTGACATCAGAAACATAACAAAACATCTGAAAATGTTCAAAAAATGTAAACAAAAAACAAACAAAACCCAACCTTACTTGTGTTTTAAACTAGCCAAACAGTTCCTTAATGCTTCTGGTGCCCAGACCAATCAAAATGCCAGCCAATCAGAGACAATCTCTTATGTATCATCGCAAAAAAATGTTAGTGAAAACTGTCAACAGAAAATCCACAGTTTGTGGTCTTCGAGATGGTTTTTTTTTTAAAGGCCTTATATCTGTAAGGTTAGAGGAGAAGCAGGCCGGTCAACATGTCCAAAGATTTGTACATTTTTCATCGGATAATATTAAAATACGCCGGTAATTTCCAACCATCTGAGATGTTATCACAAACACTTCTACTTTGATTCTGTGATATCCAAAAGGCCGCCACCATTTTCAGATCCAGTTGGTCCTCCTACAATTTCTTGACATTTCTGAAACACTGTAGAAGACTGTTGCTTTTTCATACCTGGAAAGAGTGTCCAAGAAATCCACATTCTGGTCACCAGTTGATTCTTTTTTATGAATAAAAAGTTAAAATAAAATGTTTAAATAAATTTTTTTGGTGCAATTTTCTTACTAGCAAACACAGAAAGAAACTATCAAGGATTGTGGAGCAAGCAGAGAAAATATCTGGCTCATCACAAACCCCACTGCCGCACCTGTATGAGTGTTCTGTCATCAAACGAACTCTCTCATCCTCTTTGTGATTGTTTCATCCTCCTCCCGTCAGGCAGGAGATACAAAGTTCCCCTGGTCAAGAAGGCAATTTACCAAAAATCATTCATTTCCACCGCCAAAAACGTCCTACATACTAAAGGAATCACCTAATGTCTTCTTATTTGTTCTCTAAAGGAAGATGAGGGCGAGGGTTCCTTATTTTTATTTATTAATTATTTTATTTTAGCAGTTTTTATCCTAGGTTTGTTTTTACTTATTGTGTGTACATGTTGGTGAGGATGAGGTTGAGCCACGTCGAAGACAAATTTCTGTAAGCCTTAGGTATCGGACAGCAAATTTCTATTCTAAATACATGATCCATAGAAAATGTTTTTCTTTTTCTGACCTAAATAACTGCAAATTCTCTCTTTCACCTATGTTATTATTATAGGTGCTGGATGATCCATCAGAGGACAACCTTTACATGGGTA
Organism: Valencia hispanica; assembly: GCA_963556495.2. Taxonomy (NCBI): domain Eukaryota; kingdom Metazoa; phylum Chordata; class Actinopteri; order Cyprinodontiformes; family Valenciidae; genus Valencia; species Valencia hispanica. Next base: position 39,546,352 of record OY747715.1, on the reverse strand, counting down.
TGTTTGTTTGATTTTCCATTAGTTTCATCTCTGTTTTGCTGCTTGACGACATTTGTCGACAACTGTTTGTGTAATTTATTCAGAACTCAGTGTTTCTTCTGCTTCCTTTCACACCACCTCAGGGTTCACACATTAGGCAGAAACCTTCCTCAGCATTCCCAGATTGCAGTTAGAATTCCCCCTGAACATGAGACTATTTATGAGCTAAATCTAGGCTGTAGATGTTGGCTAATGGGAAGCTTGAATGTGACCTCACTGCCAGTAGTGGTCAAAATGAACTAATGAGTCAAATATTCCACCTTACATGTATCCTCTTTGTTTTCCCCTTGTTTTGTTCCTGATAGTGTTTGAGCTGATGCGTAAGGGGTGAGTAGAGAACATGTCCTTTGAATTTTGTGCTCCTCTTCCTTCTCTTCCTCATCTCTCCATCTCTTCATCCCACCCTCGGCCTCTACAACGTTCGTTGCTCCAAGCTAGTGCAGTGCCAGAGTTTTTCCTCCATCTCAAACCTCAAAGGAATATAACAATCTTAGGTTTTCAGTTATTGCCAAAGCCAGCCAGCTAGATAAGTGCTTCAGGGTCTGGCTGTGGTGCAATTAATAATGATCTGGTTTTTTATATATATATATATATATATATATATATATATATATATATATATATATATATATATATATATATATATATATATATATATATACAGTTGTGTGCGAAAGTCAGGGCACCCCTTTAAAAACAGCATATTTTATATATTTAAAAATGTATATTCATATTTACTGTCTCTCTGGTATATGGGAAAAAAAGACAATATTGTCAGGAAACATTAATGCATAGTTACATTTTATTTTATAAATTGAACAAAATTACAAAAATTAAAAACATAATTTTGGCATGTGCAAAAGTCGGGGCACCCTGAGAGTTTCAAAGTTTCAGATTCTTTTTACAAGCTCAGACCTCTACCAGCTCATTGGTCCTGAAGCATGTGTCAACAATTGTCATTAGGGTGGCTCATGATTGAGTAATTGAGTGTGAGTGCCTCATGCTTGGTAATGCAACTGTTTTAACTTGCAGCTGGATCCTTCTCATGTACTGTCGCTTTCATACAGCAAAATTGTTCAGAACCGTCATTTTTAGCGATTCAATTACAAGAAGTCAGCTTCACATGTATCTTCTATTGCACATCGTCCTCACATGCTTAGTGAACACGTAACCACACAGTCCATTGGGCGTTGCGAATTCCTTTAAAGTAAAATCACCTGCTATAAAACTGTCCATATCAGTCGTGCAAGTATAGTTATCCAGCCTGCTGCAGGTGTCGGTATGCAAAATTTTTTTTATTCTTTGTAATGAAGAACGACAGTATAGTACCAAAAATGATGCGTTCGAATAATTCAAATTAGACATTCCAGTGTGGTTTTGTTGTGATAATAAAACCCTTTTTGAGGGACTGATGTGATGCTGATGTGATGCTCCTTTCACCATTCATTTATTGATTCATTCCGGACATGTCAAAACCATTGTATAACAACGTTGACACTAGTATGAATCTATGTATCTATATATAACTAGATATACATACACGTATACACGCATGCATACACACACATTTTGAATATATCCCTTTGTAAATAAATTTAGATAAATAAATGAATCTATTTTAACTGAATCTACACAAAAATAAATAAATCTATAAAGTTAATCTATGCCCAATGTGCACACACCTATCTATATGTACATACCTTAATGCATGCACACGCACAACAATACACAATTCAATTCAGTTTATTTATATAGCGCCAATTCACAACAGATGTCATCTCAAGGCACTTAACAAGAAGTCATTTCAATACATTTATACAAACATTCCAATCAGTTAAAAAGTTTCCTATTTAAGGAATCCCAGCAGATTGCGTCAGTCATTGGCATAATGACACATAATTTCTGTTTAACATGTCTGAAAAGGGGTTGGAAGAAGTAAAACGTATTTAATCCTACCCCTTCTCTGTATACATGAGTACACAGTGTGGATTCTTCTCTGGAACACAAGTCCAACATAATTTACCTCCTCTGGTATTATTTTGTATAGCATTTCTAAAATATTCTAAAAACAATTTGCAGCTTGGGAATTTGAAATACCTTGGCACACTGCTATTTGACACGCTATCGGCTGGGGTTTGCAAAGCAGTCAATCCAGGAGCTCTGTTTGTTTTCCTCACCACTGATTGGCTGAACCCCCAAGAAGACCGTGGATGTTAGCTTCTGCAGTAGAGCTAAGACGGTTTCTGCTCTGTGTGTAAATGCTTGTTGAGGTGTATTTGGTGTTTGAACTAATAAAATAGTCAGTAGAAGCGTTTTTAGAGGACAAGTATTTCCATGTTTCAGCTATTAACGGGAAGTTGTGGTCCCTAAACTGGGAGAACACCGTGGTCCGCTGTACATACATCACACTAGACAATAGAAGGGTGGGTGAGAAAATAAAATGTAGAGATAAATCAATCGGAATTCTGTGGTTCGCTTCTCTTAAACCTTAATATCTGTGTGACTTCCCTAGAGAATGTAGATCCTTCTGATAATGTTTAGATTTCCAAAAGGTTACTAACATTGCCATATTCAACATGTTCCATGTTAAAAGCTCAAAGGGGAAAAAAACAAAGCACTTTTATTAAACTACTTCAGCCTTCTTGTTATCACCTGAAAGTCTTGCTCTCACTTCCAGCCTGACTAAACCGCAACAGACAAAAAAACAGTTTCCTCTTTAAATAACTTCCTAAATCTCTGTTCTTCCTCCAAACTCATTTATTAACATCTTTGTGATACTGAAAATAAGTAACCCCACACCCCGACACCCCATGCCCCACCCGACTTGAGCTCGCAAAACGAGAATTAGAGGTATGAATCAGGAGGAAGTAGTATATCCTTCAGACATGATCAAGCTTCAGATTGGCTTGCATTTATTGCATTATTTAAAACATACATATTTAAATGTTTAAATAGGTAATGGATTCAATATGACTGATAAAGATCCAAAGGTCCATAGGTCCAAATCAAATAACTTTACCACGTGTTATTGATGCATCATTTCACATTAGCTGACAACAGTAATAAAATTTAGCAATGTTTTTTTGTGGTTTTTCCCCCCAAATGTAATTTACTTTTTTTATGCTTGGAGAACAAATAAAATGGTCTAAATTATTAGCATCTGTATTTAGTGTATTTATGTATTTAATATCATAAAGTTGTTATATTTTTATTTATTTTTTCTTATTTATTTTCTTAATAAAAAAATTAAGTTGTGTGTCTAAGGAAGCCCGGTTGCATCGAGGATAAAGAGGTGATGAGATGGTTATTTATTGTAATTAATGTTGTTGACCCTCACGTGACCGTTTTCTGAAGTGACTGGCATTTTCAGGTTGTTTTTTTGATTTGTTTTTTCGACATGTTGGTGAATTTAGGTTCTTTGGGAAATCTCATCTTCCCTTCAGATATTAACCTGTTTCTGTTCCTAAATCTGAATCCAATTTAAAAATATTGTCTGATCCTGTGTTTCTGCCTATGTGAATCGCAGTCCAGTGATGGAGGTGCCGACGGAGACTCCTTTCTCAGAGGAGCAAGCACGCCTGTACTTCAGAGACATCATCCTGGGCATCGAGTACCGTAAGTCTCTCACACATGAAAAGGATGGTTATGTTTCATTTGTATATTTCAGGGGAATCAGTTTATTTCCTGTGAGTAACACCATCATTTTTAATACTTCTTATACCTTAAAATGCTAATGTGTGATTAAAAATGTTAAACACACATAGGTTTTATTTTCTTCTCTTTATTCTTTTGACTTTTTATTCTTATTTCGTGTTTCCCTTGTATCTACATAAAGTAACTAAATGTTCTCAAGCCTCTGCTTCCATGCCCTCGCTGTCTGGCAGCATCAATGTCCGTCCATCCAATCACTGCTGAGCCACAGTTTGGTCCAACAGTTTTTCTCAAACTGCCCTTTTAGCTGTACTGGATCAATTTCACTTATTTGCTGTTATTGAGCTTGTTCATCCAAAAGGACGTTTACTGTCTCTTCTTTTTTTTCTCATTTCACTTTGGCTAATGTGGAGTACTTACCAGCACACAGTGTCTTATACAATATGCTCAAGATAAAGGAGATTTTAAACAGTTTTTAAAATCACAATATAGAATTTAAGCTCTTGAATTCCCCAAAAATGCTGCAAAAGAACACAACTTTCAGCACCTAATCAAGTCAAACCTTTTTTTTTTTTTTTTTTACTATTTAGCTTTTCAAGCTAAAGTGATCTGTTTGGTATTAAAGAGCCAATGGTGGAAAACAGCGTTTCTCTTAATGATTCCTTAACCACATTCACCTATTCACACTCACAAACGCGCGCACATTTATACACCGATACGAAGATCTGTAGGCAACTTGGGGTTAAGTGCCTTGTCCAGGAGCACATCGACATGTGACAGGCGGAAGCTGGAATATAACCCACAACCCTCCAGTTACAAGCCAACTACTCTACACGAGCCACAGTCGCCCCATGCAATAGCCAAAAAATCCTTCATACAAGTTGAAATAAAATTTAAAAACATGCATTTGTATTTATCATATATCAGATGTTTTCCTAATATCTTGTAGTCCTAATGTAGACCTGTCTAGAGTGTACCTCACCTCTCCCAATCAATCCCTTGGGATAGGCACCAGCCCCCGTGACCCTGCACGAAATAGGCAAGTAACAACAATTCATAGATGAATTGAAGCATGGATGTGTATGCGTAACGTAATCTTCGTATAAATCCAGCTGTTTTGTGAAGGCCTCAGAGGTTTGTTAGAGAACATCAGTTCTCATCAGCAAACGGCATCATGAAGACCAAGGAATTCAGCAGACCGGTCCGGGAGAAAGTTGTGAAAACGTTTAAAGTGAGATTAGGTTGGAAAACAATATCCCAAGCTTCGAACATGTTCAATCCGTTGACTGAAAACTGAAAGAGTATGGCACAACTGGAGGCCTACCAAGACATGGTCGTTCTAAAAAGACTGGCTGGACAAGGAGAGTATTAATCAGAGAAGCTGCCAAACATCTGGCTTTTATAGAAGAGTAGTAAAAGAAAAGTTACTGTTTAAAGAAACCCATAAGAAGAGGATACAACAAACATGTAGAAAAAAGTGACAGATATTAGATGATACCAGTGTTTCATTTTGACTGACATGGAAATGTCTGTAACAGAAAACTAAGACTCCATTTCAACACACCATGCTCACAGTGAAACAAGGTGGTGGCAGCTTTTGATTCAACTTAAAAATGAAAACATTTCAAAAGGGAAATACGTTGTGGTTATTCTCATTATCTAAGAGTCGTTGGAGATGGTTATCGCTATGGGCAGGGAGGATTTCCTGTTGTGGTCTGTGTTGCTGCAGATCTGTTAAACACTTAAAAAGAAGTTGTGCAGCGTCACGCTGTGGAGATACTTAGGCAGGGACATGAAAGCTGGTCAAATGATTTAACCAGTGCAATTCTGGGGGGGAAAAACCTACAATGGAATAGTTTAGATGATAGCATATTCATGTTTAAGAATGGTTTTAAAGATTTGTGTTTACAGATGTTCTCCTTCAGATCGGACTGAGCTTGAGCAATATTGCAGTCAGCACCAATCAGTCGATGTGCAAAGCCGCTGCAGTGATGTTCGAAGTCAGTCCTCAAGTCCTGGTATCCTGCATGCTTTAGTTTTTCCCCTGGTTCTACACACCTGGATCAAATGATGGTTCATTATCAGGCGTTTGTAGAACTTCATGACATCTAGAGGAAGTAGTTGGACCATTTGAATCAGTTGTGTTGGAGCAGAGACGCATATAAAACTTGCAGGACACCGCCCTTTGAGGACCGGAGGTTGACACCCATGGCCATGGGCGTAACAGACGCGGGGTACACGTTGGACCCGTCCCCCGCATTCTGAGTAAAGAGAGTATAAGGGACTGAGAAGAAAAATGGCATTAAGGGGACTTCGAGGTTAATTTCCGCAATAATATATCTTAAACTCATGCTTTCAACATTTTTATTTATCTTTAATGCCACAATAGAAAGATCAGAGTCAGGGAGGAGACATAAGACCAGA